>CATIWM010184400.1:0-12784 GCA_949671775.1 Mallotus repandus
AATTTTTATATGCGCCATATGCTATTAAGCTAAAAAACCAACGCATACAAAATAGGAAGAAAATAATAATTTAATACTTGAAATATATCAGTAATTACTGGGAGGAAGACAATTATTCAAGTTCTTTTCCCATTACTTTTATGTTAAAAATTATAATAATTCTCTTTTCATAAAATAATTATCATAATAATTCATATAGCTATACTTTATTATTTTATTTGTTATCTTTAGTATTTATATTTATTTTTCTTATAAAATAGAAATACAAAACAAAATAAAAAAGAAAACTTTTTTTTATACTCTTAGTAAAATTAAGAAAAATTGTTATTCCTTTTTATTAAAATTTTTTATTTATTTTATTTCTTTTGAAATTGATACAAAACATCATTTTATACAAGATCTGCAGGTTGAACTTGTTTTTGGATCAAAACAGATTCCCTTTTTATATACTCTTTTTTTTTAAAAAAAAAAACATATGATAGCTTATTCGAATTTATTTTTTGTTTGAACTATATTATATTTATTAAAAATAGATAATGACAAATATTTTTTTATATCAAATAGATAGTTGATTTTTTATAATTTATAACAAAATAAATATTGTCTTAAATTATAATGAGTAAATAAAAAATTATAATAGATATATCTATAATTATTTTTAGCATCCTAACATTATAAACTAACAAAATTTTATCAAAAAATTTAAATTAATTGTCAACTATCAACAACTAGTAACTGTCACGATCCGAACTCCATGGGCACGTTACCAGCACTAAGGAATGGAAAAACATGAAGTTTCCGAAACTCGTATGAAGCCTAAAAGATTTATTACCATAAAATTAACCACTAAACACTTCAACAAAAATTCGACAGAGTTTCCTCTATACCGAAAACAATCCAAAACCTATAAAATGCAAATATTACTCCCAAAATGTTCTTTAACCACCAATACTTCACTACAACACAACTCATGTTCATCATAACATCATCATAAATAATACATATCCATAATAACCCAATTAAATTATAAATATGTATTATTCAACATCAAAACTACTACTGCGGTGTCTAGAGTACAAATATAAGATAATCAACATCAACAAGATCTACACAAAATAGCCGGGGAAGAACAAGTCCGACACAGACAATGGGAACTGTCAGTCTGACTATAAAATCCTAGAAAAAATAGATTTGAGAGGAATCAGACCTCACTGAGTGAATTAATAATATAAAATGCACGTTGATTTTAAAATATTTATTTAAAACCTTTACCTTAATTAAATAAATAACTACTTCAAAAACCTTTTTATTTTTACAAACTTATTTTTATAAAATACATTTGCAGAAAATATATAAATCCCTTTGATGTATAGTAGAGAAACTCATACAAGATAATGTCTTATAATAAAACCTTTTAATGGAAAATCATGGTAGAACCCTAAACCTGAGTTCTACTAGCCTTTCGGCTCTATTTATCCAAATGACTGTCGGTCCCAAAGAGCACACTCAGCAAGGGTCCAACCATAGTCGGTCTCCTACACTAATTATTCACTAGTGCTTAGAGAGCAAGCTCAACTAGAATCCATCCAGTAAACATATTCCTGCCCAAAGAGTCTTACTCAGCCAGGGCTCAACCATAAACCTGCCTAGAGAGTCTATCTCAACCAGGGCTCATAATCAATAATTCTGCCCAGAGAGTCTCACTCAACCAGGGCTTATAATCAATTATTCTGCCAATATAGTCTCACTCAACCAGGGCTCACAATCAAGCAATTGCCAGTTCGTAAATCTTACTGGTGCGCACACATTCCTTATCACGACCCAAACCCGGGAGTCATGACCAGCGCTAGGGAACAAGGATTCACAGGAATCCGGAACCTGTAGCAAGCCTTAAACACAATTTACACATCAAACATAATCACAAAAATACCTCAAAATTAAAAATTTTAATAACATAAAGAAATCTCCATAATTAATATATCAATAAAATATTTATACAACTAGTCTGGTACACAATTTCAGTTAATAACATCATCACAATCTACTACAAATACGTATTACTACTACAGCGTCTAAAACAATACAAAAAAGTAATAGTTCAAGATTTACATAAATCGACCGATGAAGAAAGAGTTTGGCGAAGAGTGCTATGAGAGGTTTGACTAGAAAGATCCTGAAAAATAATTGAGGGGGGTCAGACCTCATTGAGTGAATTATTATTATATGCATATATGCAACCTAAGCACACAAGCAACCAAGCATCAATATAATATTTATATATTTATATTTATATTTATCTATATGCATATCATATAGATGCTCGAAATCACATTTCACGTCAAACAAATAAATGCAAAAAGATTTAGGTGGAGGATCGAAGTAGAACCCAAAAATTTTCACAACCTCGATCTCTGAATCTTACTAGTCAACAGACTCGTTTAAATACAAAAATATTTCTCTTTTCCAAATTGACAGTAGACTGGCCCCGAAACACTAAGTCAAGGTATGACTGGCCTCAAGACACTAAGAAAACCAAGCTACAATAGTCCCGCTTCTCAATAATACCTCCATAATCCGGATAATCCATATTTCAAATCATAAATTCCATAATATCAATTAAATATCAAACCTAGCATTCTAACATACTGGTGCGCACAAAGTCCCAGTGTAGCCCACTAGGTAGCATGTTCTACGGCTATCCTCTAAAATATTTTATTCAAAATAAATAAATGAAATCATATTAAATATGAAAAACATCCAAATTATGAACATAAAGTTTGCATTTAAATATGTATATGAAATCACATGTATGTGCATACATGGTAAAGATAATAATAATTAATAAATAAAATTTGATGCAAACTAATATATTAAATTTATATCATTAAAATATGGATGCTAACAATAATTTATATATGTCATGCATATATATAATAATAACTCACAGTTCGAGTGTGCTCTTCTATTCTGGTTTGGCTGGCCCGGTCTTAAAGGCCTAGCTCGTGGTGCAGCTAAAAAGAAATAATAATAAATAAATAATTAGAAATAAATTCCTAATTTTTATGCTCCATATATTTCTAAAGAATGACTTGATCTAGGACACGACTCGACTAAAACTCAAAACTTAGCACAGACCCGATGTCACGCTTTACGAGAAATCTATAAAAAATTTGACAGAGTTCCCTTTGTAAAATGGACATCTCTCTACAGAAGTAGAGTCAAACGTGCACACAAACATACTTCAAAATATTCCAAGGCTCAACATCCCGGATTGGGCCCCCAAACTACAAATTACGCCAAACCGAGAATCAACACCATCCACAATCAATAAAATAATATAATTTCCAACAATTCACCCAAAATCATCAAAATTCATTTAAATATCACAATTCAATTTATTTACATAATAAAAAGCATAAAAGACATTTATTTACAAAATAAATAATAGAATCCGATTTGTAATTAAATTCCTTTATTGAAATATATTCTTTCAAAAGTTGCAATTAAGTAGCATTAATTACAAATAATAATTTAAATTGCTCAAATATATAATAAAAATAACCAAAAACTCATTTAAGCTTAAAAATAATAGATAAAATTATTATTCATATATTTTTCCAGAATTTACTAATAGTTAGCTAAAAATAGGAAATAATTCATAAAAGATATTTTAATACTATTTATTACTCAAAAACTGTCCAAAACATAATAATTAACAACAATTTCAACTAAAATATAATTTCAACTAAACTTCCTTAACAAAGTTTGCTCAACATACATCAATGAATTTATTAAAAATATTTAATTTTTTCAGACTCAGAACATTACCCGGAACAATAACTCTGAGCCCTAGAATAGTGAAATTTCAAAAATAATTCCAGAAATTACATCTAAATACATTTTTGGAAAGCTCTCAACATCTAGATAAAAAATTATAACTACACTTAATCATAATTCTAACTCAAAAATAACCAATTAAAAAAAATAGGTAAATTTAATTTACCTAAAATTGGAGTTGAATTGAGCTCAGATCGGATGAATCGAGGGAAGGAAAATGAAGTCCACTCCGAGATGAAGAGAAAAAGCTATCAAGCTTGGCCTGAGTTATCGCTGGAGAGGAGAAGAAGATCCGACCAAGCTTGGAAATCGAGAGGGAAGAGGGAAAGAGAGGAGGATGGCGACGGCGAGAGGAGAAGTTGGCGATCTGGTGGCGGCTGGTGGTCCAAATGGTGGCTGGGCAGGAGTAGGTGGCTGGTGCGGGAAGAAAAAGTAAGAAAGAAGAAAGGAAGAAAGAAAGAAGGAGAAGAAGAAGAAGAAGAAGCTGAAAAAAATTTTGCTTCTGCCTTTTTTTTTAAAACTATAAACTAATAACTTTAAAATAATAATAATAATAATAATAATAATATCTCAAATTTTTCTTATTTCCTCCTAATACACATATATATATTTACACACTTAACAATATATATATATATATATATATATATAACAATTAATTAAATTCAATAAAATTATCCAAATAATCAAATCTTATAAATAATAAAATAATTATTAACACTGCAAATCTCAAAAATTTAATTTTATAATCTATAAAAATCTAGGTTATAACAATCTTCCCCCATTACAAAAATTCATCCTTGAATTTTAAATAAAGAACTGAAAACAATAATTCATCAAGGATAGAGGTAAGGGTAAGCCACCCGCATCTCAGCCTCAGTTTCCCACATGTGCTCCTCTACATTATTGTTTCTCCATAGTACTTTGACCATCAGAATTTGCTTCAAATGCAACCGGCGAACTCGATAATCAACAATAACAACTGGTTCTTTCTTGCATGTCAGATCTTCATTCACCTCCACACTCCGAGGCTGTAAAACGTGCAAAGGATCTGAAATATACTTATTGAGCATTAAAATATGGAATACTTGATGCACTTGTGACAAATTTGGAGGCAAAGCCAACTGATAGGAAACCATGCCAGCTCTCTCCAGAATCTTAAAAGGTCCAATGTATCTCAGTGCCAACTTTCCCTTCTTGCCAAATCTCATAACACCCTTCATAAGTGACACCTTCAAAAATACATAGTCCCCAACCTGAAATTCCACATCTTTGTGCTTTGAATATGCATAGCTTTTCTGTCTACTAGTTGTTGTTTCTAATCTCTTCTTATCAAAACAACTTTCTTGGATGCGTCCTAGATAATTTTCAGTCCACTTAGCTCCTTTTCCCCATCTTCATTCCAACACAGAGGAGATCTACATTTCCTTCCATATAAAGCTTCATATGGTGCCATTTCTATACTGCTATGGTAACTGTTATTGTAAGCAAACTCTACCAGTGGCAGATGATCATCCTAACTGCCTCCAAGATCCATTACACACATTCTCAACATATCTTTAAGTGTCTGGATCATCCTTTCAGATTGACCATCTTTCTAAGGGTGAAAAATAGTACTAAAATCAAGTCTAGTGCCCATTGCTTCTTGCAACTTCTGCCAAAATCAAGAGGTAAATACAGAACCTCTATCAGATATAATGGAAACAGGCACTCCATGAAGGCACACAATATACTTGACGTATAATCTAGCCAATTTAGCCATATGATAAGTAGCTTTAATTGGCAGAAAATGAGCTGATTTGGTTAGACTGTCAACTATTACCCAAATGGAATCATATCCATTCTTTGAACAAGGCAACCCGGTCACAAAATCGATAGTGACCCTCTCCCATTTCCACTCAGAAATCAGAAGAGGTTGAAGCTTCCCAGAAGGCTTATGATTCTCAGCTTTCACTTGCTGACAAGTCAAACACTTAGATACAAAATCAACTATATCCTTCTTCATTCCATCCCATAAATAAAGATCCTTTATACTATGGTACATCTTAGCAGCGCTTGAATGTGCACTGTAAGCTATATAGTGAGGTTCTTCTAGGATCTCTTCTCTGAAATTATCCACATCAGGAACACACAATCTTCCACTGATCCATAAAACACCTTCCTCATCAAGGTTGAAATCAGTGAATTTCCCTTCATGAATCTTTTCCACAAGCTCTACCAGAACAGGATCTCGGCTCTGAGCTACCTTGATCCTATCCCTTAACACTGATATGATTATGAATTAAGCTAGCAATCCACCTGATATGCTTATCTTCATCATTAATCCTTGATCCACCAACTCCACCAACTTATATAACTCTTGAATCAAAAGTCTTCTCTCCACACTAATATGAGCAAGACTACCCGAGGACTTTCTACTCAAGGCATCTGCTACCACATTAGCCTTGCCTGGATGGTATAGGATATCACAGTCGTAATCCTTCAGAAGTTCCAACCATCTTCTTTACCTTAAGTTCAAATCTCTCTGCTGGAAGATATACTTCAAAATCTTATGATCAGTGTAAATTTCACAAGTCACCCCGTACAAGTAGTGCCTCCAAATCTTGAGAACAAAGATCATTGCAGCCATCTCTAGGTCATGAGTAGGATAATTCTGGTCATGCTTCTTTAATTGTCTAGAAGTATAAACTACTACCCTACCATTTTGTATCAACACACAACCTAGGCCAACTTTAAAAGCATCACAATATACAGTGAACTTGTCTTCTCCATTAGGCAAAGTCAACACTGGAGTTGTGGTCAACTTCTCCTTCAGTAGCTGAAAACTGTTCTCACAAGCCTCTGACCATACAAAATTCTCATTCTTCTAAGTTAGGCGGGTTATAGGTGCTGTAATCCTTAAGAAATCCTGAACAAATCTCCTATAATACTTTGCCAAACCTAAGAAACTTCGAATCTCAGTGACTGTTGTCAGTTTAGGCCACTCAGATACCGCATCTATCTTCTGTGGATCAACTTAAACACCATCTTTAGACACTACATGCCTAAGGAATGCCACACTCTCCAACAAGAAATCACACTTCAAGAATTTAGCATAAAGCTAATGTTCTCTCAGTGTCTATAGCACTGTCCTCAAGTGATAGACATGCTCTTCAATACTTTTCAAATACACCAGTATATCATCAAGGAATACCACTATAAACTGATCCATAAATGGTCTGAACACCCTATTCATCAGATCTATGAAAGCAGCTGGTGCATTAGTTAACCCGAACGACATCACCAGAAACTCATAGTGGCCATATCTAGTACAAAATGTCATTTTAGGAATGTTGGCTTCACTAATTCATAACTGATGATAACCAGACCTCAAGTCAATCTAAGAGAAGAACTATGCACCCTAAAGCTTATTGAACAAATCATCTATCTTTGGAAGAGGATACTTATTCTTAACTGTCACCTTGTTCAGCTCTCTGTAATCAATGCACAATCTAAGTGTACCATCTTTCTTCTTCACAAATAGGACTGGTGCACTCTAAGGAGAAGTACTGGGTCTAATGATACCCTTGTACAACAAATCTTGTAACTGCTCCTTTAACTCTTTCAACTCAGTAGGAGCCATCCTATAAGGTAGCATTAAGATAGGAGTTGTACCTGGGACCATATCAATACAGAATTCTATCTCCCTATGAGGTGGTAAACCTGGCAACTTATTAGGAAAGATATCTAGAAACTCACATGCTACTGGAACATCTGATGTGGATGTCTTCTCCACTATAGTATCCCTGACTAATGCCAAATATCCTTGACATCCTTTTCTCATCATCTTCCTAACCGTGATGTCCAAGATAAGATTCTAAGGTGTAAAACTCTTGTCACCTACAAATTTAAATTCTTCATCATTCAAAATTTTGAAAATACCTCTTTACTCCAACAATCAACAGTGGTATAGTGCTGAGACAACCAATCCATTCCAAGGATCGTATCAAAATCCATCACATCTAAAACACCAAGTCCACCGACAATTCTCTTCCTTCTACCAACACCGAACACCTAGGAAGCATAACATTAGTGTCCAATGAATCACTTAAAGGCATGGCAACCGATAAAGGATATGCCATCCTTGCGGCTTGCCAACCCGACTTCGACGCAAAAATAGAGGTCACAAAAGAATGAGTAGCACCCAGATCAAGCAAGATTCTAGCATTAATGAAACATACCAGGAGTGTACCTACAATAATTGTATTGGATGCTTGAGCATCCTGCTGAGTGGGAGTGAAGACTCTGGCCCATCCTCTGCCTCCTTGCTGGCTGGTGGAAGCCTGACTAAAGCCTTTTGCACTACCTCTGCCTCCTCTGCCTCACCCTTGTTGGGCCATAAACTATAAAGTACTTTGATATTGAGCTGGCAACGGCTGATAGGGAGCTGGAGCTACACTAGCAGTGGAATGTTGTAAAAACTATTGTTGAAAACCAGAATAAGGGCATGCTCTAGCAAAATGTCTTTGTCTGTCTGCATCTAAAACATGCTCTTAGAGCCATAAAACATTGTCCCTGATGGAATATCCCCTATATTTGGCAAGCACTAGCTGTAGATCCCATGCTGCCATAATCAGAACTCTGGCTGTTGCTACTAATAGACGCTCCCGGCCCAAATCTGACAGGTCTATGAGCTCCACAGCGGCCATGTTTGCTAGTCCTCTAGACCCTATACGGAGGTCTCTGGCCCTACTAAATAGATCCTCTCTACTATTGCTAGAGCCAATATGAAATGTAGTGTACTGAATGCTCTGACATCCTCCTACCTGTACACCTCCCATATGATAATAATTAGGCATAACTTCTTGCCTGATTAATCTGAGCTCTATCCCCTTGGCCAATTCTATCACAGACTCTAGTGTCAGGCCTATAGTCAGCATCCTAGTGAACATAACCTAATCCAGTGAAATATGTAGTGATTGCGAAGTACTGATCTCTCATCAAGTCCTCTGTATACCAACCCAGTTCGAGGAACTCTTTAGTGTACTCCTCTACTGACCTGTCGCCTTTGGAAATATTCATTAGCCGAAGTCCATAACTCATCTGCATAGGCTCTGGGCAGAAATGTCTCATGAACCGCTCTCTAACCTGAGCCCAAGTAAATGTCTTCATATGAGGCTGGATGACCTAAACGAACCAATCTAGTGCTAAACCCTCAACTGATAACTCAAAAATCAATATCCTCTGATAATTAGTGTGTGCAGTTTGAGTCCTCGACTTGATCGTATGGAGAAAATCCAACGGATCTGAAGTCCCATCAAATGATATCCTATTGACTCTAGCATAAAACACTATTGCCTTTTGGTTTGACATACCCTGCTGAAGTGGAGGTTGTATAACTGGTACGGCTTGGGGCATAACTGCTGCACCTTGCTGAACTCCTGGTGTAAAGGCAGCTTCCTTAAAATACTGGTCTGTAGGTTCCTCATCCTGCAGCTATCACTGCCTGTGGTGACCTACCGCTCCTCGAGGTCTACCTCTACCTCTACCCCTTCGCCTAACTAGTGGCTCAGGGGGTTGAGCTTCATCCTGACAAGACTCACCATCATCGGCCTCAACAATCGAAAGAGCAACTCACACTTGCCTTATTCTGAAATAAAAGAAATAAACACACAATTCAGGCAAAAATAAACATCCTAAAGGTTATGCGAAATTATAAAAGCAAGGAAGACTTTCAAAGACATAATCGAACCTAATTGCTGTAGTAGTTTTAAAGAAAACTCAACTCTACTAATCTAGGTCCACAATACCAAACCTAGGCTCTGATACCAATTTTGTCATGACCCAAACCCGGGAGTCATGACCGGCATTAGGGAATGGGAATTCATATGAATCCGGAACCCGTAGCAAGCCTTAAACACAATTTACACATCTGACATAATCATAAAAATACCTCAGAATTAAAACTTTTAATAACACAAAGAAATCTCTATAATTAATATATCAATAAAATATTTATACAACTAGTAAGGTACACAATTTCAGTCAATAACATCACATAATTTCAGTCAACAACATCATCACAATCTACTACAAGTACGTATCACTACTGCAGCATCTAAAATAATACAAAAGAGTAATAGTTCAAGATTTACATAAATCGGCCAGTGAAGAGTACTATGAGAGGTTTGGTGAGAAAGATCATGAAAAATAATTGAGGGGGGTCAGACCTCACTGAGTGAATTATTATTATATACATACATGCAACCTCAGCACACAAGCAACCAAACATCAATATAATATTTATATATTTATATTTATATTTATCTATATGCATATCATACAGATGCTAGAAATCACATTTCACGTCAAACAAAAAAATGTAGAAAGATTTAGGCAGAGGATCAGAGTAGAACCCTAAAATTTATGCAACCTCGATCTTTAAACCTCAGTAGCCAATAGGTGCACTTAAATACCAAAATATTTCTCTTTTCCAAATTGACAGTAGACTGGCCCCAAGATACTAAGTCAACCGAGCTACCGCAGTCTCACTGCCAGCATGACTGGGCCCGAGACACTAAGTCAATCAAGCTACAATAGTCACGCTTCTCAATAACACCTCCATAATCCGGATAATCCATATTTCAAATCATAAATTCCATAATATCAATCAAATATCAAACCTAGCATTCTAACGTATCGGTGCACACACAATCCTAGTGTAGCCCACTAGGTAGCATGTTCTACAACTATCCTACAAAATATTTTATTCAAAATAAATAAATGAAATTATATTAAATTTGAAAAGCATCCAAATTATGAACATAAAATTTGCATTTAAATATGTATATGAAATCACATGTATGTGCATACATGGTAAAGATAATAATAATTAATAAATAAAATTTCATGCAAACCAATATATTAAATTCATATCATCAAAATATAGATGCTAACAATAATTTCTATATGCCATGCATACATATAATAATAACTCACAGTTCAAGTGTGCTCCTCTATTCTAGTTCGGCTGGCATGGTCCTGAAGGCCTAGCTCGCGGTGCAGCTAAAAGGAAATAATAATAAATAAATAATTACAAATAAATTCCTAATTTTTATGCTCTATAGATTTCTAAAGAATGACACGATCTAGGACACGACTCGACTAAAACTCAAAACTTAGGATTGACCTGATGTCACATTTTACGAGAAATCTACCAAAAATTCGGCAGAGTCTCCTTTGTAAAATGGACATCTCTTTTATAAAATGGACATCTCTCTACAAAAGTAGAGTCAAACCTGTATGCAAACACACTTCAAAATATTCCAAGACTCAACATCTCGGGTTGGGCCCTCGAGCTACAAATTACGCCCAACCAAGAATTAACACCATCCACGATCAATAAAATAATATAATTTCCAATAATTCACCAAAAATCATAAATTAATTTAAATATCACAATTCAATTTATTTATATAATAAAAAGCATAAATAACATTTATTTCCAAAATAAATAATAGAATCCTAATTTATAATTAAATTCCTTTATTAAAATATATCCTTTCAAATTTTGCAATTAAATAGCATTAATTACAAGTAATAATTTAAATTGCTCAAATATATAATAAAAATAACCAAAAACTCATTTAAGCTTAAAAATAATCGATAAAATTATTATTCATATATTTTTCCGGAATTTACTAATAGTTAGCTAAAAATAGGAAATAATTCATAAAAGAAATTTTAATACTATTTATTTCTCAAAAACTGTCCAAAACATAATAATTAACAATAATTTCAACTAAAATATAAAAATTACTTATTTATACCAATTTTTCCAAAAATTCATTTTTCACATAAACATTCAAAAATCTATAATAAAAATTCTAAACATAATTTCAATAAACTTCCTTAACAAAGTTTGCTCAACATACATCAAAGAATTTATTAAAAATATAAATTTTTCTTAGACTCAGAACAGTACTTGGAATAGTAACTCCAAGCCCTGAAATAGTAAAATTTCAAAAATAATTTTAGAAATTACATCTAAATACATTTTTCGAAAGCTCTCAACATCCAGATCAACAATTATAACTACACTTAATCCTAATTCTAACTAAAAAATAACCAATTAACAAAAATATGTAAATTTAATTTACCTAAAATTGGAGTTGAATCAAGCTCGGGTCGGACGAATCGAGGGAAGGGAAATGAAGCCCACTCCAAGATGAAGAGAAAGAACTATCATGCTCGGCCTGAGGTTTCTAGAGTTGTCATTGGAGAGGAGAAGAAGATTTGACCAAGCTTGGAAACCGAGAGGGAAGAGGGAAAGAGAAGAAGATGGCAATGGCGAGAGGAGAAGCTGGCAGTTTGGTGGCAATCTAGTGGTGGCGGCTGGTGGTCCAGACGGTGGCTGGGTAGGCATGGGAGGCTGGTGTGGGAAGAAAAAGAAAGAAAGAAGAAAGGAAGAAAGAAAGAAGGAGAAGAAGAAGAAGAAGCCGAAAATTTTTTTTGCTTCTGCCTTTTTTTTAAACTATAAACCAATAACTTTAAAATAATATATATATATAGTTTAAAGACATAAAATAAATATTAAAGTCTTACTGGAAAATTTTCTTTTATTTATAGATCCTCGTAAAGGGGAATACAAAGTTCTTTAATCCAGAAGAGTAAGGGAAGAAAAGGGAAATACAGAGTTCTTTGATTCTGGAAGAGTAAGGAAAAACAAGAAAAATACAGCAAGTCTTTAGTGATAGATTTTTATGCTCCTAATTCTTTATTTTCTAAGGTGAGTGGTCGATCCCCCTGCAGGAGAGGAGGAGGGCTCCTTTTATAGGCGAGCAGGATCATGTTCTAAAGCTGTGGATGCATGTGAGGCTGCTGCTTTAGTCCGTGAAGAACATCATTTTGTCTTGGAAAATCATGATAGAGGTTGGGTAGTCTTTTCTTCTTTTATCTGTCTCTATTA
>CATIWM010184435.1:0-13702 GCA_949671775.1 Mallotus repandus
TTGAGCTCTGTTCGTTTATCTTTCGAGCCTCAAAATTATGTTCGGGCTCTGTTCGTTTAACTTAACAAACGAGCTCGAACGAGCTTTTAACGAGCCGAACTCCGAGCTGTTCGCGAGCGGCTCTGTTCGTTTACACCCCTAGGCTTGGTTCATTTATAATCGAACCAAGCTCGAGTCGAGCTTGCTATCCCACTTGTTGTTCATGAGTTGTTCGCGAGCTTAAATTAACCTAAATGAGCCTAAAAAAATTTTAAAAATACAAATTATAAAGTGAAATTATACATTGAGAAATTAAAAATAATTATTAAATAAATTATAATATATTTAATTAAATTTATGATTTTATTTTAATAATTTGTTTTCTAAAATATTTTTTATAACACAAATTTATATATTATATATATAAAATAAAATTACTAAATATTAAAATTACGAGTTGGCTCACGAGCTTTTATTCGAGCTTGTTTGTGAGCTTCACGAGCCGAGATTTGTATAGTTTAAGCTCGACTCATTTATTAAATGAGCTTCAATATACGAGCTTGAATAAGCTTTTATCGAGCCAAACATCAAGCTGCTCGCAAGCGGCTCGACTCGTTTACACCCATACAGGGTTTGAGTGTGAGCATTGGGTAAAACACTTGGGTAGTTTAGGTTTAAGCTTGTAAAAGTTTGATCTACACCTTGAAGTAGATTGATAGTGGATTGAAATTCTCAACAAGTGGTTGCAGAGAGAACATAGGCTTTGAGGGCTGAACCTCTATAAATTCTTTGTGTTTTTTTTCTTACTCTTCTTCTTCATTCTCTTATGCTCTAAGTCTTTATTAGCTGGTTCATTGTTAAATAATCAAAATTCCCTATCTAGCTGAAAAAGCCAATTCACCCCTGACACTTGTGGAATTACAATTTTTAATAATAATAAAATAAAATTACAATATCAAAATACTTATTCATCATAATTAACTATAAACACTAATTTATTGACTTGCTAAAATATAAGAAAGATTTTTATAATTTGATGAGAAAACTTTTATTGAACTATTGAAAATATAGAGACAGGTGTAATTTTCAAGGTCAATAATATGGCCTTTGTTCAAAGTTTAGGGGCCAAATTGACTCAAAACGTTCAAAAGGCCAATTTGGCTCTAGTCGAAAAGTTCAGGGGTAAAATTGACCTTTATTCCTAATACTATACAAGCCATAAAAAAATATGGACTCTTACCACGGTACAAATGTTTGTATTTATACAAATAGAATTAAAACCGTTAGATTAATTTTTATTTAATTATAACAATTGATTATCTTTATGTATCAATACAATAGTATGCATCAATGACTATCATTAAATAAGTATTAATCTGATGGTTATAATTTTAAATTGTATTGATACACACGTTTGTACTGAAGAAGAATTTTTATACTGCTAAAAAATTTAATAAACTGCATATAACTATAAAATTTATTTTTTTAAAGCTACTACTATATATATTAGCTACATTAATTTTCATTTTTACAGATATAATTAATTATGTATACTTACTTTTACCTAATTAGTTATTGCTATGTAAAAGATAATTAGGAAATTATGGCAAATAGATTATATATATATATATATATATATTATTAAACCATGGTCTAGATAAGACTTTTGTTAGCATATTAGCAAGTTGGTCATGAATAGACTAGAAATGATCTTGGAGAAAGCTCTTACTAGCATGATCTTGGATAAAATGAAAGTAACTTCCATATGTTTAAAATGGAATGAAATATGGGATTGAATGCAAGATAAATGGCAAGGATGTTGTCACACTAAAGCATAGGAGGGAGGTTCAGTTAATTGCGAATCAAGGAATGCCTTTATTACTTTCAATAATAATAATAATACTACTAAAAGAGCTAACTGAAAAGGTGCAGAAAAGACTGTCAGTATGGAATGAGGCTTCTGTGTCTTTGGCAGGGAGATTGACACTAGCACAATCTGTGATAGAAACCATTCCCATCTACGCTATGTAAACAACCAAACTCCCAACTTCTATTTATGACTAGAGAGCAATGGTGTCATCCGGTTAGAACATTTCCAATAAATTCTTTATTTGAGCAAAATTTTTTATTTTAAAAAGTCAAAAAAAAAAATTTTCAATACACTCTCTATATTTTTTATTTTAGAGTAAAGAGTTAGTTTACATGTATAGAGTCAAACTTCACTCTTTACTCTAAAATATTTCAATTTTTTATGCAAAATATTAATTAATATTTATCTATTTATTAAAAATATTTTTCTCTTGATGGTGGAAAAGAATTAAATAAATAAAAAAAAAATTTTGTAAAAATAAATGAGAAAAAATTAAATATTAATATTTATTGAATAAAGTAAAATAAAAATATAAAATATAAAAAGTCTATTAGAGTTTTACAAATTTTTTTAATCTTTATATTTAAAAACTCTTTAAAATATTCTTTAAAAATAAAGACTACTGTCAAATATGCTCTTATATGGGAATCAGGTAGCGAGAATAAGAGGCCACATTTAGTATCTTGGGAGTTGGGATCATATCTGTCATCCAAAAGAGCTTTGTAGTGCAGGGGTTAAAAATTTGAGAGAGATGAATGATGTATTATTAATGAAATTGGGCTGGGGTCTGATTACTCAGAGTAATGATTTACGGGTTCAGGTGCTGTGTTCAAAGTACAATTTTGATGGGTCAGAGATCCCCCAATGGATTTGTTGCAATTGGAGTTCAGCATTATGGCGTGCAATAAGCGAAGTCTGGCCTTAAGGGTTAAAAAAAATGAGGTAGTCAATGGGATTTGGTAAAAAAGTGAAGTTTTGGGAGGTATGCTAGATTCTAGATTCTCCACTAATGTTTGTAGCTATCCTCTAAGTCCCTTCAGAGTAATTGTAAGAACCAATTTTTTTATTTTGTAGACAAAAATCGTCAGTAGAATTGGGCGTTGTTTGGAAGTTTCCTGCCTCAATCAATTCCATTATAAATTGTAGACGTAAAGCCTCCTTGTGGGGTTGAATGTGATGATGAAGGGTTTTGGGGTCTCACACCTGAGGTCTCTTCTCCTCAAAGTCAGCTTTTAATAGTTTAATGGGATTCAATGCTGAAATGGCTAACAGCATTTGGAAAAACATATGGCAATGGCAAGCTCCTCAGAGGGTTCGCACATCTATGTGGCTGGCATTCAATGAGAGACTCCTGACAAATGCGGAACCAATTAGAAGGCAAATGAGCTTCTTGGCAACGTGTCTGGTTTGTTTATGTGAAGATGAAGAAACAGCGCTTCATGTGTTACATGATTGTTGTGCAGCGAAAAGCATATGGTATCAACTAATTCCATTTTCATACATATCCAAGTTCTTTGCTACACATTTGAAGGACTGGATGAAAATGAATTTAGCTACGCAGAGACATATGGCTTTTAATCAAAACTAGTCTTGTGTGTTTGGTGTAATGATATGGAGGTTTGGTTATATATAAATGCAATACTTTTTCACGAAAAGGCGATTATCTCAATAAAATAGCTGATATCCAAAATATGGTCGAGGAAAATAAGAAAAATAGTATATTTATTTATGGAAAATGATTTGTATCACAGCCAGCGATGTACCCGTTGTTCAAAATTTTTTTATTTGATTATTAAAAACATTTATAAATTTCAGGTGTTTAAATCCTTGCATGATGGATTGACTCGTGTACAACTTAGTTTTTAGATTTTAAAAAATAAAAATAAAAAATTGATTTTCAAAAAAAAATTTTAAAAAAATAAAATAAACTTAAGGGCAAAATGGACTTTGTCCCCACCAGCGGCAATGGATACATGTGTCTAGTAGCGACATGTATCCTTAAGAATAGTTTAAACTACGTAGTTTTGGTTTAGGTTTCCTAAATGTCTATATGTCTGATGCTCCTAGGAGAATTTTCTTTCTTTTTCAGGCCACTGTTCTTTTTTTTTTATTGAATTTTTACTTTGCTTTTGTTCATTCTCACAGATTATAGGCACAACATCTGAAATAATCAAAGTTAGTAACCAATCACACATTTAGAAGCATGAACCCTGAGCTTAGTGGATAAATCGCAGCTTTTATCAACAATTGTCAAGTGGGTAGATCGTCGGTTCAGCTCTTATATTTCGGAGGTAGATCTTCGTAGTTCTGGTATCTTTAAAATTTTGGATCTAGTAAGCATCAACAACTAACTACTTTCACACTTCGAAATTTTGGATCCAGTAAGTTTATCACTGTCCTCTAAGTTTTAGTAGCATTGCACTGAGTTTTTTAATACCGGTCTGACTAAGCATACGTGTGGATCTCGATCTATAGTGGAGCATTCTTTAAAAATGACAAATTATTAATTATTTAGTAGACTCATTTTTGTTGTTGGAGTTATAGTTTTTTCTTTCATTTTTAATCATCTAGATATGTAATTATTAACTTATTGTTATTGTAGGCTAAAGTGTTGCAACGCTAGACCAATAGGTGGGAGCTATTTACCAGAGTACACAAAAAAAAAAAATATATATATATATATAAGATGCAACTTTTATTATTTAGTAATTTAATTTAATTTATAATTGTTAAATTCTAAATTCTTAAATTAACTTGAACAATTTGTTTTATTTTAGGATCGCATGGAGGAGTTGGTGTCTTCTCTATCTTAGCCTTTAGAGGATGGTTCACAACCTTCATCAATTGACATAGACACTTTTTATTTTAAGGCTGCGGGTCGGGAGAAGAAGAGTCGTATATATGGTCTAGGCTCACGGGCTGCATCTTTCTATCCTACTTTCTTTGAGAGTAGCGGCAACTCATATCTTCACAAGCTACTGCATCAGCAGCTCAAGTTAGGGAGATTGTGCAGTAAGATAGAATAATTGTTGAGCTAAATGCCTAAAGAGAGTTTGTACATCAGATGGAGGAGCATATGAGGTGCTTCATGGAGCTGATGCAATATGCTCGAGAGTGTCATGGATCGGGATCAATTCTACACCTTAAGTTAGGTGATGACTTGTTTGATGTATGATGTGCGAAACATTATTGTTGTAGATGTTTATTATTAATTAAGTTTGACTTGTATTACTTTTATATCTTTTTATGTATACTATTTATTTTATTTTATGAAATGCATTTTTCATTATTGAATATTAATTTCCTTCTAATTTTATTTAAATGTATTAAATATATTGTAATTAAAAAGAAAATTATTTAAAATACAATGGGTAAACCGCTAAAAAATTAATGCCGGAACAAACAATAATACTGACAGAAATATGAATGATGGATTAGTAATGGAATAATGACAAGATAAGTGACGGATTTTCCATCACTAATCCGTCAGTAAATTGTAATGGTTTAGTAATAGACATTTTGTCAACAATCCGTCACTTAATTGTGACAAAATAGTGACAGAATAATGACAAGTAACTTAGTGACAAATTGGTGATACAACCTTTAGTGATGGTAATCCATCACGAATCTATCACTAAACTGTGACTGAATTGTGATGGAATAATTTGTGACAAGTTAGTGATGGAAAATTTAGTGACGGATTTGTGTCACTAATCCGTCACGAAATTGTGACGGAAACACCTTTCCTCGATAGTGAATATTTAGTGACGGAAAATGTGTTCCATCACAAAAATTCCCGATAGATGCTTTCTTCGTCATTAAATATAGCGACAACTACTATTGTGAGGACAAGATTTCCGTCGCTAATCCATCAGCAAACCTGATTTATGACGGAATAGTGAAGGAAATTTTTGTCAATATTCTACTATTTTCTTGTAGTGTTTTGTTTATAATAACTAATTTGACTTTTAAACTATTAATATGTTTTTTTAATATTCACTTATTTTAATTTAATTTAGAAACATTTGATTTGTATGTATACATTTGAATAATATTAACTTAAAATTAAAATAAAACTTACATTTGCATAATTGATTTTTGTTGATAATTTAATTATTAATTTAATTTTAATAATTTACAATGTAGAATTCCTAATATTTTATAATTTCATTATTTTTCATAATTTGAATTTTTTTTGTGATTTTATAAATATTAAAATATTTCATTTTTGGTTTAAATTATTTTAATTTTAATTTTAAAATAAAATATTTATTTATAAAAAATTGGAAAAATATTATTTTTATTATTTTTGTTAAATTATAAACTTAAATGAGCTAGATATTACAAATTGATTCCCTGTCAATGGATCTTGGTTTTTTCTTTTCCACTACTCTATTAAGATGAAAGTTCCCATCGAGAAATGAAAGAATTTAAGAAACCTTTTGCCTGCTTTGATTAGGACTTTGCCCATGAAGAGCTAATGTTATGCTTTCCTTCCTTTATTCAAGAGAAAGTGAAGACTTTTTTTGGGGTTATTTACACTCACAGTCCCTATAGTATTACCTTGTTCCCAATATAGTCCCAAATAATCAATTGGACTCACAAACATCCCTCAATTTTAATTTAGGAACAACAATATCCTTGTATACGATTTCCGATGAAATAAGCACCGGAAAGCTGATGTGGCAAACATGGGATACTGAAGTGGCAAAATAAATTTCAAAAAGGAACTTTAGGCCACATAGACCCTGCATGCTGCCACATTGGCAACCATCTCCCCCCTCTTAAATAAAAAAATATCATCCAGCCCCCTAAATTTAGTAAATTGTAATTTTTAAGAGAAAAAAAAATCATCCAGCCCCCTAAAACTTCATCTTCCTTTAACCCATACCTTCCCTTTCACACCCACCCATGTCATCAACCACCGCCACCAGATTTTCCCCCGTAACAAACCCAACAACACCACCACCGATCTGAGAAAAAAATCTTATAGCTTTGGCCTATAGGCTCATCTGTAAAAATTCCTTGTAGGTAGAATAACATGAACAACCATGAACAAGATGAATAAAATAAGCATAAACACAGAACCCCCACAAAACTGAATCCACGGCCAAGCACAAGAAGAGAAAGCAAAATCACAAATCAAACAACAAACGACAAATAAATAGCAACCATTAAAAAATAATGTAGATTAAGAGCAACAAAGAGGTGAAAACACAAAAAAGAATTGTTATTTTTGAATAAATTGAGAAGAAGAAATGAAAACTCACAGAAAGGAAAGGCAACAAATTTAGAGATGCTTTTTTTGTGTGCTTAATCAATATCCAACCAATTCATGAAGAATAATACATTTAGGCATGTGTGCTTTCACAACAATTGCATCAAAAATGGGTTCAAGTCATCGATTTTGGTTTTGCATTAACTAATTTAAGTTCGACCATCATTTTTGTGTGAAAATCAATCAAGCCCAATTTCTTGCCTATGCTGGCATCAACAATCCAATCCCCTCTCCTCTCC
The DNA here is from genome assembly GCA_949671775.1 of Mallotus repandus. Classification (NCBI taxonomy): domain Eukaryota; kingdom Viridiplantae; phylum Streptophyta; class Magnoliopsida; order Malpighiales; family Euphorbiaceae; genus Mallotus; species Mallotus repandus. The sequence continues at coordinate 7,367 of CATIWM010184435.1, forward strand.
TCCCCTCGCCCAATTTTTGTTTGTAATTGCTTATTTGCTTGCAGTGGCATCATCCTCCATCCCTTCTGTTACTCTTCTTTTCTCTATAGTATAAATTAATGATTTTTTACTACCATGCTCACCAACTTCATCATCCATTTCCTCACCTCATATATCATTAATTTTTTTCTTCATTCTCTACCTAAAATGCAGCAATTGCATTTCAGCAATTGACTGAGAGTAGTTGCTTCTCAGATTTTCTTTTGTTTTCTTTTAATTTGACCCCCCAAAATAGAATATAACACACCACAAGAAAATCAAACCATATTTATCATGAGAGTATGCTTCGACGATCGCTTTGCCACTCTAAACGATGGAGGATTCAGAGACATCGAGACCCTTTTCCGCATTAAACCTATTTTTGAAATACGGAATGTCGAACGCTCCACCAGAAAATAGATCAAGGATAAGAAGGAGGAGCTCTGCCAAATGGTTGGCAAGCGCTACAGGTACCTCATCAACTCTGCCGATTCCATCGTCCTCATGAAGGCATCCTGCCACTCCATCTCTTTTAGTATTGATTCCATCTAAGCTAACATTACCTCCCTGGACATGGCTTTATCTCCGCTGGCAATTAAGTCATTGAGCGAGCAAGAGAGAGGAGACACGATGTTCAAGAAGGCAGAGCTGTAGATGGGAATGGGGAAGAAAGAGAAGAGAGTTGAATCGGCGATGGAGGATTTGGTAATCAACAATGGAGCTTGTGATGGTCATGGAGCTGGTGAGGATTTTGATTTGAATCGGTGAGCTTGAGCTTAAGATCAATGTGAATAAAAAAAATCCAGTGAAAAGGGCACAATTTTGTTTTTTAGAGTATCAATTATGTTTAAAATTAAATTAATAAACTGAAATTTTAGCTAAATAATTTTTTTAATTAGTGAGTTGCTTAATTAATAATATTAATTTATTTTGCCACTTTAGCATGTCATGTTTGCCACGTCAGCTTTTCGGTGCTTATTTCATCGGAAATCGTCTACAGGGATATCGTTGTTACTAAAATTAAAAATGAGGGATTTTTGTGAGCCCAATTGATTGTTTGGGACTATATTGGGAAAGGGTAATACTATAGGAACTGTGAGTGTAAATAACCCCTTTTTTTTTTGCTTCTTTTCATAAATGTGCAATCTTTATTAATCTTCGTTCTATCTCAATTTTTTTGATGAAATTAAGCAATTACTGTGTCTTTCTTGTCCCAAATCCTTGATTATTTTCTCTTGATTGAGCAATTAGGGACATAATTTGAGAAGTATGAGTAAAATTTTGTTAACTAAAATAAAAATCTGAATTATTTACACAAATAAGTTAACTAAAACGCATTCCATATTCACTATCTACTTCAAATTATTTTTTGTTTGCATTATACCATTTTCAATTATCTGTCTCTCTCATTAATATGCTTGTTTCTTTTATATATAATAATAATAATAATTTTTATATTGATTTTTTTGTTGTTGGTGAAGCATTGAAGAGACCCTAAGCCAAAGCGAGCTTTATGGCTATTGGCAGTTGATCCTCGGAAGTGAAAAAGCTGAAATGGCTCACTGTGTACCATGCTTCATATTAACAGGTCAAGCAGCTTTCTGAAACCAAAGCTTTCTCTCAAATTCTCTAACTTTCCACTTGCCAAAATCAGGCAACTCAGTTTCCAGTATTCCCTCCTGAATTTCTACAAAAAGCCAATTAACCTCCAACAAATTCATGTAAGATTTATCCTCCATGGAATCCACATGGCCTCAATAGTTTTGTTAATTTTCTTAATATATTATTCATATATTATTCGTATATTAAAAGTATTATATAACAAGTATACTATATATATATATATAAAATAATTTGAGTAAATATATATTGTTTGAAAATTTCACGACCCAAACTCAGGAGTCATTATCGGCGTTAGGGAACGGAAATTCACATGAATCCGAAACCTGTAGCAAGCCTTAAACAAAAATTAAACATTCAACATACATATAAAAATACTTCAAAATTAAAACTTTAATAATATAAAGAAAACTCCATATCATATCATAATAAAATATTCTCAAATAATTATTCAAATACAGAATCTCAGTCTAAAACAACATCACATACTACCACAACATGTACTATTACTGTAGCGTCTAATAAAATACAAGAAAAGTTACAGTTCAAAATTTACATAAATCGGCCGGTGAAGAAAGAGTCCGACGAAGAGTACTACTAGTAGATGTTTGACGAGAAGAATCCTGAAAAAATAATTAAGGGGGGTCAGACCTCATTGAGTGAATCATTATTATATATATACATGTAACATAATGCACGTACACACAAGCATTAATAATAATATTCATATATTTATATTTATATAAATATACATACAATCCACATAGATGTTTGAAAATATTTTTTATAATTTATTTTGCTGGAGGATCGGAGCAGAACCTTAATATTTCCGCATCCTCAATCGCCGAACCTCACTAGCTAACAACCTCACTTAAATACCAAAATATTTCTCTTTTTCAAATTGACAGTGGACTGGCCCCGAAACACTGAGTCAACCGAGTTCCCGTAGTCTCACTGCTGGTATGACTGGCTCCGAGACACTAAGTCAACCGAGCTCCCGCAGTCACACCACTTTCAACCACAAATTTCAATAATTCAATAATCATAAATTCCATAATATCGATCGAATATCAAAACCTAGTATTCTAACGTACTGGTGCTCACACAGTCCTACTGTAGCCCACTAGGTAGCACATTCTGTGGCTATCCTCAAAAAATATTTTATTCAAAATAAATAAATAAATAATTCATCATAAATATATGCATCCATATTACGAAATTAGAATTTACATTTAAATATTCTTATAAAAACATATATGTATATGCTTGTACGATCATATTTATGAAATATAAATGTATGCATATATAAAATCATAATAAATAATAATAAATTCATATTTATTCAAAATATGGATGCCAAATCATTAATTATGTATGTCATGCATACATATAATAATAACTCATAGGTGTGTGCTCCTCTACTCTGGCTCGGCTGGCCGGGTCCGGAAGGCCTAGCTCGCAGTGTAGCTAAAAGAAGAATAATAATAAATAAATAATTAGAAATAAATTACTAATTTTATATTTTAGAGATTTCTAAAGAACAACTCAATCTAGGACTCGACTCGACTAGGACTCAAAACTTAGGATCGATCCGATGTCACGTTTTACGAGAAATCTACCAAAAATTCAGCAAAGTCTCCTTTGTAAAACGGACATCTCTCTACTAAAAGTAGTGTCGTTCCTGCACGCAAACACACTTCTAAAATATTCACAATTCATTTTCTCGGTTTTGGCCCCCGAACTATAATTATTGCCTATCGAGAACCAACACAATTCACAATCAATAAAATAATATAAATTCCAAATAATTCACCAAAAATCATAAAACTTCATTTAAATACCAAAATCAATTTATTTACATAATAAAAAGCATAAAAGATATTTATTTCCAAAATAAATAATAAAATCCTAATTTATAATTAAATTCCATTATTAAAATATAATCTTTCAAATTCTGCAATTAAATAGCATTAGTTACAAATAATTATTTAAATTGTTAAAATATATAATAAAAATAACCGAAAACTCATTTAAGCTTAAAAACAATAGATAAAATTATTATTCATATATTTTTCCGGAATTTACTAATAATTAGCTAAAAATAGAAAATAATTCATAAAAATTATTTTAATGCTATTTATTATTCAAAAACTGTCCAAAACATAATAATTAACAATAATTTCAAGTAAAATATAAAAATTACTCATTTATGCTAATTTTTCCAAAAATTCATTTTTCACATAAACCTTCAAAAATTCATAATAAAAATTCTACACATAATTTCAATAAATTTCCTTCAAGAAGTTTAATTTACATATAACAAAGAATTTATTAAAAATATAAAAATTTTCAGATCCGGGACTGTCCGGAACAGTACCATAAACAGTAAACCGAACCCAGAAAAATTCAAGATTTTCAGAAAAATAAATAAAAATCATCTTTAGATAGCTCACAATCTCTACAACAATTAATCTTAAAGCAATTATATCAAATAAAATCAAATTCAAGCTCAAATTAACCAAAAAACTCAAACTATTACAAATCGAATTATTAAAAAATGGAGTAGTTACCAGAGTTAAAACTCGAAACAGTTTGAAGATTTGAGAATTCCGGAGGATGAGCTTCCAATAGAGACTAACGTCGTTAGCTTATGTGGCCGGAATCGTTTCCAGCGAAGGAAAGAAAAATTCGGCCAAAAGAAGAAACTGTGAGGAAGGAGAGACTTCGCTAGAGCTGAGGGAGGAGGATGGCGTCGGCTTGCTGCAGCTGGTGGAGGCGCTGTGAGAAGAGGCGGCAGTGATGGTGGCTGGGTGGCCGTCGATGATGGTGGTTGGCGTCAGTTTTGGACAGGAAAGAAGGAGAAGAAAAAGAAAATGCCGAGAAAAAAATGTGCTGACCTTTTTTTTATAAAAAGCATAAAAGGATAAAATAATAATATATTTTAAATAAAATATCTTTCCAATTTATTATTCACACTATAATATACGTACACACACACATATATATATATATACACTTAAAATTTTTTAAAGTGTATTAAAATACACTAAGTCAATAATTTACATAATTAAAAATAATATTAGTAATATTAAAATAATATTCAACACCAAAATTTAAATTAAATTTTCACTAATAATCAAATATCAAAATTAATAAAATATTTATTAACACTGCAAATTCCAGAATTTAATTTTTATAATTTGTAAAAATTCAGGTTATAACAGAAAAATTGTCATAAAATAGTTTTCCTTGAGCGTGTATTTAATTAATAAATAAAAAATAATTGTATTTAGTTAATTAAAATAAAAAATAAATAAAAATACTATTCATATATTGTTCACGTATTAAAAATAGTATACAATAAGTATACTATTCATATATTTTTTTTCTTATACAATTCAAAAACCTAAAAAAAAAATGATAATTTGAGTAAGTATATATTGTTAGAAAAATTATCAAAAAAATAGTTGGCCTTGAGTAATAAATAAAAAAATTATCTTAAATTAATTAAAATAAAAATCATTGATATATGCATATCAATTAATTTGAATTCAAGTGTCCATCCTTGACTTATATTTTGTAGTCCAAAATTTTTCTCTAATATTTTCCTCGAACCAAATGGTAACTTATTTGGTGAATAAATTATATAAACCTTTTCATTTCTCTTCTCTTTACCAATGTGGGAAAATATATCACTAACTATTCTAACATTAAAAAAAAACTATATTATAATATATAACGAATATACTATTCATATATTATACTATAAATATATTATACGTATATTAAAAATAATATACAATAAATATACTATTCGTATATATTTTTTGTTTCTTATACACTTCACAATATAAAAAAATTTGATAATTTGAGTAAGTATATATTGTTAAAAAAATTATAAAAAAAATAGTTGGCCTTGAGCGTGTATTTACTAGTATATTATTCGTATATTAAAAATATATTAATCTAATTAACTTGACTCTGAAACAAAATTTAATCATGGATGAGAGTACAACATCATAGTGCTGGGAAGTGGTCTCAAATAATGCATCCTTAGTAGTCTTCTTATTCGTATATTATACAAATAACATATTATTCGCATATTATTCATGTATTATTCGTATATTAAAAATAGTATACAACAAGTATACTATTCGTATAATTTTTGTTTCTACCCCACTTGATTGTTTTAAATAATAGAGCAAATTATATTTACCTCACTAAAGTTAGGCGTAATTAACATTTCAAAACCTCCTATTTCAAAATCGAATATTTATCTCCCTAAATTTTTATATACCACCACTTAAGGACTTATGTTAATTTTTTTGCAAAAAAAAAAAAGACCGTTATGACATTGTTTTAATATGTGTCTTCTCTAACTTTATTACGTCTAATCCCTAGTATTTATCTTTCTCCAATTTTTATATATTTTTTTAAGAATTTAGAAAAAGGTTAAATTTTTTTTTGTAGATCTAAAAATTTTAGAATCAAGCAATATACATTTAAGAATAAAGAATTAAAATTTTTTATACACATAATAATTTTTTACAAAAATTTTAAATTTATAGAAAAATTTAAAATTCTTTAACAAATTATTGAGTGTATAGGAAATTTTTCATTCTTTTTATTAAATGTATATGGATTGATTGTAAAATTTTTAAATTTTTAAAAATTTTTAGATCTTTTTTAAAAAAATTT
>CATIWM010184467.1:0-10817 GCA_949671775.1 Mallotus repandus
ATCTTAATTAAGGTTGAATTGGTGATGAGAACCCTAGCTTTTTAAATTGATTGATATTTGATTTTAATTTTTGAGTTTTAATTTGTTTATTTTAATTTACATTTAAAATATCTTTTTCGTTGTTTAAACAAACAAATACAACTAGTATTACAATAGTCAATTTGCAATCTCTGTGGGATCGATATTTAATTACTACTTGTACGAATCCGTATACTTGCGGAGAACCATCAAGCAGTCACAAATAAGATTATATTTGAAGACAAAATGAAGCAAAGAAGTCTACACCCCTTATAAGTTGCCCTTCACGGTCGTGAGGTGTTTGATCACGATTGTAAGGAGGTGCCATGATTGTGAGGAGCATCTGTCTCAACTCCAACGGATGAATTTGAATCTCTACAACTAGTTTTTCAAGCCTCAAGATCGTGAGCATGCCCCTCACAACTGTGAGTGTCCTTTTCTCTGTAAAAACCTGAAAATTTATTAAATGAAGCTAATGAAGAAAGGGGATGAATTGAATGCACTCCAACAACTAATTTTGCATCCTCTATTATAAATACAAGTTCAAAACTTCATTTAATGAGTTAAAGAGTTGATGGAGTAAATTTATTAGTCGAATTCATTAAACCAAATTTTATTCTTTTACATATACTCTTTGTATAATATTTGTAATAAACAAAATCTTGTTGGATTTGTGATTACCCTTCTATTGAGAGTTGGGTAAGTGTTTAGTTGATAGGATTGTTTCCTTTACTCTTTCTTGGGGTTAAAAAGTGAGTAGTGAGGAGTCAATCAAGATTGAGTTAGTGTTGAACCCTTGAGAAAAACACATATTATAAAAGGTTGTGAGTTTGCCTTTAAACTGTTATAGGAAGGTTTAAGTATGAGCCTTGAAAACACTTAGGAATAGATTTGTGTTGGTCTTTGAAAAATACATTGGAGTTTGGTTTGTGTTAAGCTAAGAAAAATATAAGTTGTTGTAAAGGTAGTGTTGAGTCTTAAAACACCTTATTGTAATAATCTTGGTAATAAGATTAGGGCGAGTTCAAAATTCTAACTTAGGGATAAGTTAAGTGGGAGACTTAGGATTAGTTGAGAATTTGAACTCCCTAAAATCACTTGTGTTTTTTTTATCTTCTTTTTACTTTCATTCTTGTTCTCTATTTCTTAATCTCTTTTAATTTTCTTTCAAACCTTTAATTTCTCCTAAAAATTCTAATTAGCATTATTTATCCCCTCCCCCCCTCTTCCCTCTTAGGGCTCTATTTAATTGGTATTAGAGTTTGGGTTTTAGGCACTTAATTCTAGAATTTAAGATTATGGGAGTGAAGTTCTTTCTTTCCAAACCTATAGACTTTTTTTTTATGGAAGTGACTATCCTTTTTGGAAACAAAAAAGAAAGCTTTAACTTGATAGTGATCCTATTAGATTATAGGATGTGGTTTTAGATGGGTGGAACTCTCTCATGAAAGTGATGGAAGGCACTCAAGTTCTAAATGAAAGAAGGGAATGGACTCAAGAGGAACATGATAAAAATCACAAAAATAAAAGGGCGTGTCTGTTAGTGATATGCCCTGAGCCAATTATGTAATTGCCATATTTTGACTTTGTCATATTTTCATTTTATTAATAAAGAGACATCTTTATTATTGCTGGCTAATTCTAGTATTATCCTTGATTAATTCATTCTACTAAGATCATCAAGTACGTGACTTGATAGTAAAACTTTTAAGTGATGCTTGAATTCTAATATAAAAATATCCCTAGTCGATTATTGTAATGGGAACAACAATAAATAAAGACTAGCATGAGATTGACTGATGATTAAGTTTTACTGATCATGTATATGAGATATTAAGTCAAACTCATAGGTACATATTTAGAGAAATGATATACTAGATCGACCCACTATGAGAATACCACATGGATTATTGTCATAGGTAATTCTCATCATAGTAGTATTATTTGAGTCATCTGACCTGAGATCACCATGGTTTCCTGCATAATAAGTTTTGTATTTTAACATATCCCTATGTCATCTTTAACCAGATAGTAAAATAGGTTGTGATTGGATATGAAATGAGTTGTGTGAGGAATATGAGTGATTAAGACGAAATTTATCTTTCAGTTGTTTTGAGAAGATATTTGTTGGGCCCCTCGATAAGTTAGTCTGAAGAGAAATGCATGGCCATGCTAGAATGATAAAGAGTTATTAATATTAGTCTATTTGGGATTGAGAAACAATACGATTGAACAATATAAGGATGGCATAATACATGCCTTATGTTTAATCAAGATATTATGTGACAAAAGGACTATAGTACATGTTGTGTATTAGGTTATGTCGGATTATCGACCCTCACATAACTTGGGTAGTCATAATGTCTTGCTAGAGACCAATTATGACTTGTGGGCTAAAATGGAAATTTTAGGCCCACTACCAACGTTGTGTGAACCTACAGGGTCGCACACTTAAAACAAGCCCAAAGCAGACTTAGGTTAATTAGCCCAATAATTATCTCTATGGAAGATTAAATAAATACTAATATATATTAGTATTTATTTATTTCCTAATTTATTTTAGGTAAGAGTTATCTAGAATAAACATGAAATGATTCTACTCTGGAATTAGAATCAAAATAGAAAAAAGAAGTTTATATTTACCAAAACCATTTTGGTAAGTGGAGATGTATGAAACCCTAGAAATGATGGCTATAAATACATATCATTCTCTAGGGTTTGCTAAGCCACTTTTTCTCCTCCTTCTTCCTACGCTTCTTTTGTGAAAAGAAAAGACATAGAGAGAATTTGTGTTGTGAGACAACAAAGGTGCTAGCACACTAACACTGCTTTGGATCATTTTATTCGTGTGGATACCGTAGAGGGCGTGGTGTTTTGGTGATGTCTCAATCTGACAAAAAGGAATACGAAAAGCTCGAGGTAGGGTGTCACGGGAGTGAACCCCCTCTCATCCTTCCAACAATCTTGCCAAAAAATAATCTTGGTGAGTGTTTGGAAACCCTCTCAATCAATCTAATTCGAATTACATGGATCCGAGTTTTAGGTTTTCATGGCTAAAAGTTTTATTTTTCTGTTGCGTTATGGATCACAAAACCCGCAAAGAGAGCATCAAAAACTCTTATGGAGCAATTGTTAGGTAATTAGAATTTAGTTTTTAAATATATTACCCAAAAAATCAAATCAAATGTTAGATCATATTTAGGACAGGTTTCATGTAGGAATTTAATAGTGATTTAAGAGTAAAATGAGTAGAAATCAGGCTTGAGCTGCATATTAGTAATCAAGCTAAAAATTTAACTTGAACATGGACATGGAATTACTTAAAGTATTGAGAATGATATGCTTGGAAATTGTCAATTTATGTATAGGAGATTGAATTGAATCACTAGGGTAATTGAATCACAAGGGTAATTATTCTAGTTGTTAAATCCATGTTTAAGGTATTTGCATGAATGTATTTTAAGTTTTTTTATTGAATTGAGTTAGAATTAATAAGTGTTTTAATGGAATTGAGTTAGAATTAGTATGTTGGCTATTTTTCTGGATTTATCTAGCTTTTGTATTTCTTTCATATCTTGAGGTAAAAAATTTCAAATTAGGTGTGGTTTAATTCTATGGAACCTGTAAAGAGTCTATAAAACTCTTAATATAACATCCATGTCCTTGGACATGCAAGCCAAAGGTCATGGTTATTAAAATGAATAATTAATTAGTTAAATTAAGTCTCAAACTGATTAGAATAATTAATTAATGGGTTTAATTTATATTTTAAATAAAGAAGTAAGGACCTAAGGTTATAGAAGGGGAAAAAAGGATTTAAAGTAAGTGGAATGAAAGATTGAGGGACTAAGGAGCATTTTGTAGTTGAGTTGTAAAGATGCATGAGAATTCCTTTCTTTAGATCATGACACCTGTACAAAAAAAAAAACATATAAAGAACATTAACATTGCGTGTACTGACAGCGACAGTGCTGTCATAGGACTCGTGATATTACTAAAACACCCCCATCCCAGTAGATCCCCTATATTGGGCAAAAGAGACATATGAAAAAAAAAATGGTCATATTGAGGGCTGCGATGTCCCAACTCGCGATGAGTATCATTATCCAAAAAAAAAGTAGAATGCTTATACTATTAGGGAACGAATAAGAGGAAAGAAGAGGGGGTTGAAGAGAGAGTTGGTGAGATCAAGTTTTCTCTAGGAGGTCCTTAAGCTTGATGCAAAGTGAGTTAGGAGCAAGTTTTTACTGAAATATGTGAGTGACTCTCTTTTTTTTTCCTTCAAATCAGTTCTCAAATATTCTTCCTTGGATTAGTTTATTGAAATTCTAAATTATTGATGTTAATCTTGCTTAACATGGATTACGCAAGAATGACTTAGAGTTGTTGTTTCTATTTGTTGCTAAATCTTGTCAATTTTCTTCGCCCATGAAAAGTTTTAGCAAAAAAAAAAAAGAAAACTTAAATAAACATATATGTTGAATTAGCTCCATAAAGTTTATTTCTTCTTCACATAAGTTTGTCCGTGACAATATTTAACTTATACTTTGTGAATTAATTCTAGTATAGGAAAGATAAAAGAATAATTACCCAAGTTAAATCTTCTTGTGGCAATAGATGTCAAACCTGTCAACATAAAATTCCTGAGAAAACTCAGTTGAAAGAGATCTGAGTTGGGTTCAAGCTTGGGTTGTGACTGAACTACAATAGTCTCTGCAGGGGACTTGGGTTTGCCCAAGTATTGTGGCTCTGCAGCAGGCCACTCAGCCGTATACACACACAAATGCAGAGGGAAATTGAAAGTGAAACGAAAAACAGGGTGGGGGAGAAGAAAAATAATAGAGAAAAAAAGGATGAAAAAAATTGAAATAGATAGAAGAAGGGAAAATGAAAAAAAATATTAAAATAACTATTTTTTATATACAATAATAATTTTAAAAACATAAAATAAAATTTTTATAAAAATTTACGTATTCCATCACTGATCCATCACAAATCCATCACTAATTAGGATGCTATTGTCCGTCATTAAATTGTGATGGATATTTATTCCGTCACAATTATTTTTTGATGGATGCATTCGTCCATCACAAATTTAGTGACGGACCAATCCATCCGGCACTAAATTGTTACAAATTTAGTCCATCACAAATTCGTCTTAAAATTTGGAGGAAAATTTGATACGTGATAAAAAAAATGGGGGGAAGAACATTGAAAATTAGTGATGGGTAGCGTCCGTCACAAATCAGTCACAAAATTTGAAATTAATGATGGGCAGAGCCATCTATCACAAAATTAGTGACAGACAAAATATCAGTTTTTTTGTAGTGACTACGTAGTTTAAGACTTAATTTTTTAGTTTTAAAAAAATTAATAACATCTAGAAAAATTAAATAATTAAATTAATTTTTCATCATATATTATATATACGAATGACATTTATAGACACACACAAACTGTAATCCAACCAAAAACTATGAAGTTTAACACTATTGATTTTTAAGTTATAAAAAAAACTAAATAAATTTATTATTTTTCTTATTATATTTTTTATATACAAATGGTATATTTATATATAAATTGAATGCAAAATATTTGAGTTTAAAATTCAATTTACCAATATTATTTTAGTGACGAATAAAATCCGTCACTATATTTTAGAATCTGTCACTAAATAGTGACGGATTCTACAATCCATCACTATTTAGTATGGAATGGTGATGGATTTTGTCCGTCACTAAAATAATATTGGGAAATCAAATTTTAAGCTAAAATTTTTTGTGAATGACAGTACAATCCATCACTAATTTGTGATGGAAATGCATCCGTCAAAATTTTTTTACATTTAACATAATTATTTTTAGAGAATTTTTATGACGGAATTAGCATTCATCACAAAAATCTATTACGAGCCTGTCAGAAATCCGTTACTAGTGTATGCGCGCCATTTTTCTACTAAATTTTTGTGACGGATTATTTATCCATCACTAAATTTGTCATCTTATTTTTCCAATTTCACTGCTTTATTTTAGTGACAGAATTGATTTCTGTTGCCAATATCCATTACTAATTATTATTTCCATCCCTAATCTGTCACTAAGACGTTATAATTTACAGATGGAAATGTTTGTCACTGTTTTTTTCATCACTATTTTATTGTCATAATTCCTTCGGGTTGGGGGGGAATAGATAGAAGAACGAGCAATGAAAAAAATATTAAAATAACTCATTTTTATATACAATAATAATTTAAAAAATATAAAATAAAATTTTTATAGAAATTTACGTATTCCGTCACTAATCCATCACAAATCCGTTACTAATTAGTGACGGACAGATGGACTAGTCTATCACAAAAATTAATGACTAATGGTATTGTCCATCACTAAATTGTGATGGATTTAATACTATTAATTTTTAAGTGATGGAATAGTGATGAATTTTGTCCGTTACTAAAATAATGTTGGTAAATCAAATTTTAAGTTAAAAAATTTTATGACGGATGATACAATCTATCACTATTTAGTGACGGACGAAGCTGTCTATCACTAATTTGTGAAGGAAATGCATCCGTCATAAATCTTTTACATTTAATATATTTATTTTTAAACAAATTTTGTGACGAAATAAGCATTCATCGCAAAAATTTGCTACAAGCCCGTCAGAAATCCATCACTAATATATGTGCACCATTTTCCCTCTAAATTTTTGTACTAGATTGTTTATCCGTTACTAAATTTGTCACAAAACCATCACTAAATTTGTCATTTTTATTTCCCAATTTCACCTACTTTATTTTAGTGACAGAATTGATTTTTGTCACTAATATTCATTGCTAATTATCATTTCCATCACTAAGACTTCATAATTTAATGATGAAAATTTTTGTCAATATTTTCCGTCATTATTTTACAGGTTTTTTTTTTTTTTTGTAATGAAAACTCCTTAACTCTCTGACTTTGAAACTCAAATTCCTTACGAAATAAAATTACAGATGAGCAATGAAACCAAAATTTATATGAGATTTTTTTATGTACTAAATCTTACTATAACCAAAAGTACATGTAAATAATGAGGAATAAACTTCGTTCTGTAAATATACTCAAATTTCAAAAGTTATGATTTAAGCTGTTTTAGAGTACCATCGTGTCCATGTTTATCGAGGTATTATGGTGAGTCATGTTTTTTATATATGTAAAAATACAGCCATTTTCTATGTGAAATTGTTATAAGTTGTATTGTTGGCCAACCATTAATATCTGCCTTTGGCACGCGCATGAATTTATTACATTTTTCGGGCGAATTTATGTGGTTGACAAGTATGTATACTAAATTTTATAAATTATTGTGCTCTAAGAAATAGCTATAAATTATTGTGCTTTGAGAAAGAGCTATAAATTATTGTGCTATGAGAAAGAGCTATAAATTGTTGTGCTTTGAGAAAGAACTATAAACTATTATGCTATAAGAATGAGCCAATAATAACTGTACCATCAAGTTACTTGTGAAATACAATGTGATTGTTAATACTTCATGTCTAATCTATGATATATGGGTTTATAATTTTAAATACATCTAGACACGAGTTACTGTGCTCTAGTGTTCAAAATTGTATTTGTGAAATACAATTATAATTATATAATGTGTGATTTGTGGAAAAATTACATGTCCTGGATTATGGAAGAAATATTTCAATATTAGTTAAACAATAAATGAAGATTAATGAATTCAATCCGTGCTTGGAAATTTTGATGATATAATTATATGCAATTTTTTTATTTTTATAATTATTATTTTATATTCATGATTTGCTTTTCATGATCAGTTTTATGTTCATTACTCCTATTTTGTTTCTTTAGTTACTTACTAGATAATTTCCTTATGAAATTACTCACTCTCATTTCTTTTATATTCCAGCATAGGTGTTTGTATTTTAGTAGCTAGTGCATAGTTACTATAGTTGTATAGTGCACTCCTATGACATATGAGGTAACAACAGTTCAGATTGGGGATGTGCATGTTGATGTAGCACACCCACCACTCAATTGAGGACTTAGAAAGAGCTATCGAAGCCTTGTATTTCATCATTTGCTTTATAACATCTATATAAATTGTACTTCTATATTTAAGTTTATGTAAAAGTATAGTATTAAAGGAAGAGTGTATATATATAAGCCTTTTTATGTTATAATTTTTACTACGATAGGTAATGCCGCTACACTTGCTATCTGAGCGAATACTTTAATGTTATATTATTATGTTGTAGAATTTTTGAAAGTATATAAGCTATATGTGACTAGACGAAACCTTTATTAAATCATACTTCTTCCTGTCATTGATACCATTGGATGGGTATTCCAGTAACGGTACATTGGGGAGAGATGTTACACTTAAGTTTTGAGTTTTAGCTAAATTTATCTTTTAGCTAGTCTAATTAGTGCAAAACTTAAATTGCTTAATGTGTTAGGAATGATTAAGTTAGTTGTATTCAGTCATTAATTACTCCCTCTGTAGTTACAATAGAATTTGAGTTTCAAATTCATTTTTGCCGCTCTAAAAAAATTTTCTATGTTAACCCTTAAATCTTCCATGGCATTGATGAACATAGAGTTGAACTTTGAGCTTGCATTAGCATGAGAAAATGTACATGTTTAGGCTAGATTTTTAGATGGCTTATCACCTTGTATAGAGGAGTTGTTGTGGAGCAAGAGAGGAGCTCGAAAGGAGTAGAAAAGGGGAAGCAAAGTGCTAGAGAAAATCGTGAGTGGATTTTATTTCTAATTCTTGTTTTAGTTCATCTTTGCACTTTACAGTATACATCCTTTGTTTGTTGAATTCTAGCCTCGTGAAATTCTTAATAATTTTGCTTATCTTGAATGTTGGTTTTTTAAATTTCTTATTGTAAATATTTTAGTCTATTGGCTCTTGCTTAAACTTGTTTTCTTGGTTATATTTATTGAGCCTTAAGATGTGTCAGACTAAGAAAGGAAACATGTACATGTGATCTCTTCTTGTTGAAATTTCCTTAATTATAATAAGGTTTAAAGACCCCAGTGATGCCTCTAAATGTGCTAAATATGTGAAATAAGTTAAATGTTTAAGCTAAAGTAACTAAAGGTTTCTAAAATAAAAGGTGTTTATATGTTATAACTAAAGCAACCTCTAAAACCTATTTTAAACACAAGATTTAAAAAGCTTCCTAAAATTTGAATTTTCAAGTCCGCTTCGCCACCATCAACGAAGATCTGCTGCCAGCACCGAAGACTCCACTACCACTATAGCACCTTCCTCTTTCTGCCACACCTATCGAAACCAACACCACCACCACCCTCGGCTCGACCATTGCCATAGTAATTTCAATTTATTGTGCGTTATTTTTTCAAAAATATTCCACGTGTGTTTCATGTAACATTTTCTTCATTTTTATGGTCTGTCTTGTACATGGCAGAGGTGTCTTAGCTGTTTGATATTTATGTTTTGCTTTACGACTAGTCCATAACTAATAATTCCATGGTTCTTGGACATTATTGTTAGCTTGTTCCTCGTGACAACAATTCAATTACCTAGACTCTTAGTCTCAGTCATTTGTAGAATCTTATGGTTTATGGCTACATCTTTTCATGTTCTTTGAATTATATAACGAAGAGGAACATGTATATGCGTGCAGGTAGGGTATGCAAAAATGGGTCAAAATCGATTAATCAAACCGAACCATTATATAATTTCGATTTAATTACGGTTATAGAAAATATAAAAATCGGTTAATCAGTTTGGTTTCAGTTTTGAAGGTATAAAAATCAAAAAAACTGAACCGACAAAATAAATTTATTATTTTTCTTATTATATTTTTTTATATAGAAATGGTATATTTTTATATAAATTGAATGCAAAATGTTTGAGTTTAAAATTCAACTTACCAATATTATTTTAGTGACGAACAAAATTCGTCACTATATTTTAGAATCTATCACTAAAAAGTGATGGATTCTACAATCCATCACCATTTAGTGACGGCATGGTGACGGCTTTTGTCTGTCACTAAAATAATATTGGTAAATCAAATTCTAAGCTCAAAAATTTTGTGAAGGATGGTACAATCATCACTATTAGTGACGAACGAAGCTGTCCATCACTAATTTGAGATGGAAATGCATCTGTCACAAAATTTTTATATTTAATATAATTATTTTTAAAGAAATTTTATGACGGAATAAGCATTCGTCACAAAAATCTGTTACGAGCCCGTCAGAATTCTATCACTAGTGTATGCGCTCTATTTTCTCGCTAAATTTTTTTGACGGATTATTTATAAATCACCAAATTTTTCATCTTATTTTTCCAATTTCATTTGCTTTATTTTAGTGACAGAATTGACTTCCGTCACTAATATTCGTTGCTAATTATTATTTCTATCACTAAGACGTCATAATTTACAGATGGAGATTTCTCCCCAGTGAAAGATGAGAGATTAAAAAAAAGAATGAAAAAAATTGAAATAGATAGAAGAACGGGAAATAAAATAGTAAAAAATGAAATTATCATATTTCTATTATATTTGTTAAATATTACTATAAGATTTTAAATAATATCATTAAATTATATTGTAACATTTTTATTATATTGGTTAACTTAGTATGATGTTACTATACATATTTATATAATAACTATACTTATTTCTAATATTTGAGAAATGTCACTTTAAAATCATTATCATGATATTTTTCAAATTTTGGTCAGGGTACTGTAGCAATTTTTGATTTTTTGGAAAAATTTATTTTGAACACACACATATATACATA
>CATIWM010184581.1:0-12910 GCA_949671775.1 Mallotus repandus
AGAATTAAAGAACACAAATAATAAAAGATAAAACCTTATATAGAGCCAAAGCTCTGATACCAAATGATACGGAACCTCCAAGAATAAGCTTGAGAACCCCTTTATATATACGGACCCCCAACACATTAACTTGAAAACCCCAATACTCAATTCAGCAACAACCCCTAAGAAAGGTTAGAATTCAGATTACTTAGAATGATCAAAGAATTAGAATAAAGAAAAATTATTTCTGAATTCCAATTTTGAAATGCTCCACAAGAAGGTCATCAATCTACTTGAATGATCCTTAAGCATGTATTCTATGCAAGAACATAAACATAAATGCAAAACAACCTTTAGGTTTAAAACTTCAAATCTCAATCAATTATCTCCTAAGTTACATAAAATAAGACCTTAATATAGACTTAAAGTAACCCTAAATAAAACCTAATTAATATCCTAACTAAACAAGAAAACAAAATCCTTCTTAAATAAGAAAATATAATCCTAGTTAAATTCTTATTTACATTTGCTACACATTTTAATGCACTTTTAACTATGATGAAGGCCGAATTCATGCAAGCCCAAAACTTGAAAGTTATAGCCCATGACGTAACCTTTCATTATCATCTTGAATCGCTCCATTTGGATTTATATTGAGGGAGATACGGCCCATTTACTACCTTATGTGCAGTCTACCCATTTTTGTACGCGACCTGATAATCTTTCATAATTTTAGTCCATGAATAAGACCGAATCAAACCAAACCGTCTTCACCAAAAATATAGATCTTTCTCTTATCTTTCCATCCCATCTTGAATCAACTCAATCAGATTTCTGTAGAGAAACTTATAACCAAAATACTAAAATAGGCTACCAAAAGACGAATTAAATCTAGGATCACATGAGGATCTTATCAATCCCTCCCTCTTGAAGATGATTCGTCCTCGAATCATAACCATATTCAAAAGTGGATATTATAAGTGTATTCAATCTTGATAACCTTGCTAAGGATCATTCATAAATCAAGCAAAGGAAAACTCTAATCCTCAACAAGACCCTTAGATAACCTGTACTTAAGAGCCTTAATTATAAAGAATTAAAAGTTGTTAAATATAAACCTAAGATTAACAAAGTCAATTTTAAGTCTAAATTAAACTAGGTTTGAATGTACTAAGCTTTCACTTGACAAATTCACTAAGTTCTTGTAAGAACAAAAGAAAAGGACTTTAACATCACAAGGATTCGAATTTAATTGATAAAAACTTGTTAAAAGTCGCGCTACAATGCTATAGCCTTTGTATAGGCATGTAAACATCCTAATCCTTAAAGTAAAAAGTTTTTTTACTTATTTTGAAAGACTCATATAAAGGAAAATCATTAACTAAAGAGGATTCCTTTAAAAATATGACAACTAAGCATTGAAAAGTCAAATTGACAACTCATGACAACTAATCATTGAACAGTGAAATTGGCAACTCATGACAACTAGGAATAATTTGACCAAGTTTTTAAATATGAGTAGCAGCCACTCTCTATCATATCTAGGGTTTCATTTATAGAGAATATTCTTGAAAGATTCTTAATTCTTATATATTCCCTTAGCATCTTCTAGAACCTTCCAAAATCTTCAAAATTACACTTTATGTATTTTACATGGTAATTGCTCCACCTGACGAGTTTGACATGAAATCTTCATTTTGAGGGTCAAAATACGATAATAAAGTGTACAAATGATGATTTTTCCCTTGTATCAAACTTTCTCCAAATTCATTCAATTGAGCTCGATTTGCACTTATGCTTGGTTCATCAACTCAAGCTTTATCTCTTGCTTCATGAACACTCTTAAAGCATCCTTGAACTTCTTCATACGAGTTCTAGTCATTGGCCCATCATACTTGAGTATATCATCATGCTTATCAACATGGTTAGTGTTTTTTTTTTTTGCATCATTCCCTCTTTCCTCTTGAAGATTTGTCCTCGAATTATTAGCCTCGTCAAAATTTAAAGGAGATAAATTAGAAATATTAAAAATAGCACTAACAACATAATTACTAGGTAAGTCTATTCTATAAGTATTATCATTAATTATTTCTAGAACTTGAAAAGGACCATCACCCTTAGGATGTAACT
Organism: Mallotus repandus; assembly: GCA_949671775.1. Taxonomy (NCBI): domain Eukaryota; kingdom Viridiplantae; phylum Streptophyta; class Magnoliopsida; order Malpighiales; family Euphorbiaceae; genus Mallotus; species Mallotus repandus. The sequence continues at coordinate 2,113 of CATIWM010184581.1, forward strand.
TTGACTTGCGCAAATTAGGAAACCTTTCTTTCCTTAAATGTACCCAAATCCAATCACCAGGCTCAAATATCACTTTTACACACCCTTTATTAGCTTGTTGGGCTATGTTTTGCATTCTTTTGTTCAATATTCATGCGCACCCTTTCATGTAATACCCTAACAAAATTAGCCTTCCTTTTACTATCTAAATCAATTCACACCTACAAAGGCAAAGGTGATAAATCTAATAGACTCAAAGGAATAAAACCATAAACAACTTTAAAAGGACAATAATGAGTAGATGAATGCACACTATAATTATAAAAAAATTCAATATGTGGCAAACATTTCTCCCATGATTTCAAATTCTTTTTAATCAATGTGCGTAATAATTGACCCAAGGTGCGATTTACTACCTCAGTTTGACCATCAGTTTGGTGGTGACATGTCATAGGGAATGACAATTTAGTGTCCAATTTACTCCATAAAGTCTTCTAAAAATGGGTAAGGTACTTAGCATCCCTATCACCAATAATAGTTTTAGGCATACAATATTGATGCGTGTGATCTACAAGTGCACAGAAGCATACAAGTAGTAATAAAAAGATATCATTACCACAAAGATAGTGTTAATTATAGAGCTACTCTTAATATTTTCTTTTCTAGACTAACAAAAAATTTGATGAGCAAAAGAAAGTAAATTTAATCTGAAATAATATAAATTTTGTCACTAAATTTATATAATTAAAGACATTAGGGTTTAATTCCCCTGACTCAGTTTATCTAAAGATAATGATAAATTCATATTTATTAAGAATGACGTTTCATTTCCAAAGCATCTGTAATATTGTGATGCCTCTCTCAAGTATGCTCACAATTAACTAACTATGACAATTACTTGATTCCCTAACTCTTACTAGCACGATTAACTGGTCATAATCAATTTATTCAAGCAATATTTCATGGAATATTAATATTAAAGTGTCTCTAGACTAAATCTATTTTAATTAATAGATTGTTATTTCTTTTCTTACTAGAATCAATCCCTCAATATAACCCTAGTGTCTAGTTAAATTAAAAGGGTGATCAAGCCAATGAAAAGCATTAAGTCCAATAACTTTCATTGAGTCCAATTCTTTTATTAAAGAATTTAATTATTTAGGTTCAAATTAAGCCGGGTTCATTAAAACCCTAACTAACCTACTTAGTTACTCATGGAAATTAGAAAAGAAGAGCAAAAGATAAATAATACCATTATATCCATAGATAAATAAATAATATTATATAAATAAGAGAACAATAGAAGAAAACCCACTTTTATTCTACTTCTTTAATGATGGTTTTGATTCTCAATCCTTATTCTTCATTCCAATAGTTTGAGTTGAAAATTAAAAATTTTAAAACTTAAAATATTTGAAAAGATAATAATCCCTATGCAGAGAAAAAATAAAAATTTTGCTATAGAAAGTAGCAGCCTCCTCTCTCTAAAAAAATTTCTCTTAAATATTGTTCTCTACAAACCCTAAGAAGGTTCTTTCCAAATCGAGCAGCTTCTGTGCACACGACTATATGTCCAAAGTGACACAGCAGTGTTGCCTTCCCTCGCTGGCTAGTGAGCGATCAGACACGGTTGTGTGCCTAGTATGGCATGGTCGCGTCTACTTTGATTTCTGCAAACTCTAAATTATATAATTAGGCATGACTGTGTTTGATAAAGCACACAACCGTGTTATTCTTCCTCTCCTTATTATGCTTTGATTCTTTTCCCTTTTCTTCGGCTATATTAGCTCCTAGCTTTAAGTCCTCATTGCTTCAATCTAAGATATGTTCCAACTTGATGGAACCTACAAAATAATACAAAAGAAATGTAAAAAGCATAATAATTAATCTAAAAATGCATAAAATAACAAATGACTAACTAACTTAACTTCTAATGCAATTATTCTTAAATCATGCTTCTAAAAGATAAAAACCTATAATTCTAATAATGAAATGCAACTATTCAGTGCTCAAGATCTATCATTTTTAGCACTTATCAACTCCTCCACACTTGAGCTTTTGCTTGTCCTCAAGCAATTCTTCTTCCCTTAACAAATAAAACTCATTAGCTAGCTTCATTTAAACAACCACTTTAATCTCCCATTAATGCAAAACTTAAAAATCAACAAACTAAAATAATAAACTGAGGTTAAAGACATTAGAGTTACCATGTGAAGAGCAAACTTTCTCATTGAATTCATAAAAATGAAAAATCAGTCCAGTTTCTAGTTAGCTACATTCTCAACATGCAAGGTTTCCTTCTATATTCTTATTCAATTGCTTATAAAAGTTTTCCCAATCACAATGATCCCCCACATTTCTCATATTACTCAATGTGGATATCCTTAAAGGGACTTTTGGATATTCATACTAATATTTAGAGCATTGGAGTAGATAGAGCTTATGCAAATATAATATACTTCATAGTAAGCTCTTAGCAATCTATTAAGTGAGTGTGTTTTATGCTCCATCTTACTTTTATTGTTTTCCTTATTTATTTAATTTTTTTTATGGGAATTAGTTTCCAAGACATGTAAGAATTTTACCAACATGGAACTGGACCTTAATCTTTGCTTACAATAATTTTTCTACAACATTAATAATCTAAGTTCAATCACTCAATAAGAAAGTAAGCATTAAGTTCATAAAAATTTAGAAGTCCTTAACCAAAATTTATTTTTCTAGCTTAACAAATTCAAATAAAGCATTAATTGGAGATTATCGCACTTTTTCAAGAAAGCTTCACATAATAAATCATACTCATTATATGAATGAGTTGCAAACTCTCAAGTTTTATGCATAATGATTCCTAAACGTCTATATGCTTAATAAAGAAAAATAAAAATAAAAGCAAAAATAAAATAACTAACAATGCATGAAATGCATGATTCCCTTCTAAATTTGATTTAATAAAAATGCAAGCTACTGAAATGAAAACATTCAAAACATAAATAAATAAAAAAAAACACAAACTAAAATAGCTAAAAGAAAATAATTCCCTTTAGTGAGACAAATCCGTAGGTGGTGAAGGTGGAACAATAATGCCAGTGGCCCTAATGGCTTTCCTTATCTTCTTTATTTACTGTGTTTGGTATCTTACAGCTCTTTCAAATTTTAGGTGTGCCTCATACAAAGTTGCATTTATGCTAAGCTCCATTCTTTCCAACCGATCATGGAATTGTTGCCAATTAAAGGTCTATTCCTCTGATTTCTTTCGCTTTATCCAATACTTATTACTACTTACCTTCACTCTCTTCATCTTTGTAGATGGTGAATTCAATTGCATTAGTGCATATTAGCACAATAAGTAGCAACTTCTAGAGTCTGGCTCTTGCAATGTCCTCTACCCAATTATGACTTCAACTTTAATGAGAGCTTTGGCATTAAATGTCCTCGACTTGTACCTTTCTAGACCACACAAACTCAAATCTCTACTTGTAAAGTATAAAGCCAATCTAGTTATTATATGACCTCCTTATTTGCACTAAATGTCTTAAAGTTTGGAAAACAAAGTGTATACTTGAAATTTGAGTGTTAGAATATAAGCACTATAGCATAAATAATTCATTCATGGTTACCCTAGAGCTATCTTGTCTTCCAAACATATTATATGACATGAATTTATGCATAAATAATAAAGAATGGTCTCTAATGAACCCACTAGGCATAGGTACTCCCTCACCAAAAGTATTATTGTTAGTAATGATACTCCAAACTTCTTTTGCATTAAAATCACTAGAGGGATTGACATATCCTCCCTCAAGAAACCCAAATACTTCAGACATGATGGCATGATCAAACTTATATTCCTTACCAAAGAATTTACATGAATAAATTTGCTCCTTTTCATCAATAATTTTAAGGGATAAGTACAAAAAAGTACCCTGTGGTTTAATGCTTTTTCACTTTGAGCCATGTGATTTTTTCGTGACACTTCAGTACCCTATGGTATCTGTCGTTAGCAAATCTAGGCCAAATTCACTAACACCATTAACTATGTTGACGTGGACGTTGACTTGCTAATATGGATGCTGATGTCAGCATCCACATCAGCACGCGTAAGCAAGTCAATGTCTACGTCAATAAGTTAACATCCAGGTCAGCAAGTCAAGGTTCACAGGGTACTGAAGTGTCATGAAAAAAAACCACAGGGCTTGAAGTGAAAAAGCGCTAAACCACATGGTACCTTTTTGTACTTTAACCAAAATACATTACTTTTGAATATTTTTATATTTTGATAATATATTATGAATGATAATTCATTATGAACAAAAATACAATGCCACCGCAAATTAACTGAATAGTAATTATTTGTTTTGTTTTATTTTATTTGGTTATTATTAGTTATTTTTTATTTTTAATTTCTCAGTCGGCGCCACCTTATTAGTGAATAATTATATTCCCTCTTTAGACTTCCTTTACAGCGGCGCATCTTGATAACTCACTAATTGCAATCACTGTCGAGTGTCAACCACCACCGGTTATTATTCAATTAACAATCAGACGCGTTATGCTTTGATATGTTATTATACAATAATATATATGTTAAATTGAAGAAATTATTATCTACCAAGCAAATATGGAAGCATAGGTGCAAAATTAATGGATCTTACCTATCCTTCCATTAATGTTTGGTGACATGTTCTACTGTAACTTTCTTGTCCAAAAAAAAAAGATATGTTCTATTGTAACTTTAAGTGAGTTATCAATTAAATCCTTTAAGAGTCATTTTAATTTTTTCATTCAACTTTATTAATTATATCAATTATGTCTAATTTTTATTTTGAAGGATTTAATTATATTTTTAAGAAATAAAATTTCAAAAATATTTTAAAGTTTTAATTTTACTATTTTTGAAATAAAAAATTAAAATTGATTTTAGATTTTACATAAAATTTTAACTTTTTATGTGTTAATTATAAATAATAAGAAAAAAAAACGATAACTTGGGAATCAATTTGTTATATAGACTAATACCGATAAATATTTTTATATTCTTAACTTATATTTTTAGTATCTTAAAATTTTCTCTTTTTTATTTAATAGTTTTTTGTTTGACTTCTATTAAAAAAATTTTAAATAATGTAGTTGAAAATTGAGAAGTAAATTTTAAAATAGTTAAAATTTAAGAATTTTTAGTGAAAAATTAAAAATTTATGAAAATATTTAGATGTTATTTTTTTAAATTTATGTCAATAGTACAAAAATAGAATTTAAAAATATTTTTAGTACATTTTATTTTTTTCTTACGGGAAAAAGAGGATAAAAATTTAATAAATATCAAATTTATTTTATAGGAATCTCAAAATAATTTTTAAAAATATAATTACATTCTTTAAATAAAAATTGACATAATTTATAATGTTAAAGGAGCAAATTGAAATGACTTTCAAAATAGAATTCAATTAATTTTTTTTAATGAGAACTAGGAGAAGAAATAGAATTCAATAAATAATTGACTCAAAGTTTAGAATAGAAGTGATTTTTTTCTTAGTATGTGTATATAAATATATAATTTAACTAAATTTATAATATATAAGTATATATTTTCTAAAAAGGGATAAGTATAAAAAAAAACCCTGTGGTTTAATGTTTTTCACTTCAAGGCTTGTGATTTTTTTTCGTGACACTTTAGTATCCTGTGGACCTTGACTTGCTGACGTGGAAGTTGACTTGCTTACATGTGCTAACGTGGACTCTGACATCAGCATCCACGTCAGTAAGTCAACATCCATGTCAGCAAGTCAACGTCCACGTCAGCTTAGTTAATGGTGTTAGTGAATTTGGCCCAGATTTGCTAACGGCAGATACCATAGGGTACTGAAGTATCACGAAAAAAACCACATGGCTCTAAGTGAAAAAACGCTGAACTATATGGTACTTTTTTGTACTTATCCCTAATTTTAAATGTAATGTAGAATTCAATTGTAAGTTCATAAAAGGTATCAAATTTTAAATTGACAAATTTTATCCATCCCATTTGATCACATAATAATTAAATATCCTCATCAAGTCCTATGTCAACCAATACATCATTATCAAAGAACTCAGGAAGCTAAAATTCACGCTTTAAAAAGAAAGAAACTTTTACCTTCTTCTTCAGAGTGTATGGGGAAGAAAGCATTATATTTTTTTGTTAACTCACTTATTTCCATGCTTCTTTGTATGCCCTTCTTACCACTCATTGTTGATTTTCTTTGATTCTCATAAGACATGGTGAAAGGTCGTAAATAAAGAAAAATATTCCCAACAAAAATTGTAAAATATAGCACATAGGGTTCTTGATACAAGATTTAAAGAGATATTTATTGTGAATGTTTAACGTAGGGGAAATCCAAAAGATTAAAGGAAAAGAAAATAAAACATTAATCTAAAAAGGAAAAATAAATTAGCAAATAAAATTCCTACATAGCTATTATTAAAGAGGAAATTAAACTAAAAAAATTACATTCCTATTGAAATTAAAATAGGAAAATACATAAACTTAATTTAATTAGGAAAAATAAAATTTTTAAAATTTGAAAATTTGGCTTAAAGCAAGGTCTCCCCCACGCTTAAGATTAACATTGTCCTCAATGTTGCTGATTAAAGAGGATGGTTGAAAATAATAACCAATTTTAACAAAATCAAGTTTGTAAGCAATAATCTTTCCAAATTAAACAAGTAACTCGATTGTGTCCTTTAATGCACACGATGGTAGGGACACGATTGTGTCAAATGATCTTGCAGTCGTGTCTGAGCACCTTTCTACCAGACTGACTTGCACATGGTTGTGTCAATATTTAACAAAGTCGTGTCTGATTTGCAGAAATGATTATATAGGAACAACATAATATGCTTTTTATCAATCAATACCCTTTCTATTCCTTAAAAGCATTTGAACATGTTACGTTTGACATGCTCAAGTGTTGCAAACTTGAATGAACATCATGTAAAATCATTTAATAGAATTCTGATTTTACATAGCATAATTTATTATTTTTAAGCATAACATGTTAGTGATATGCTCTAGGCCAATTATGTAATGGCCATACTTTGACTTTCTCATATTTCCATTTTATTAATAAAGAGACATTTTTATTATTACTGGCTAATTCTAACCAGTTCCTTAAATGGTTAATTCTACCTAAAATCATTAAGTATATGTGAGTGCAAAAGGTTACAAACATGTTATCCAGGTCTCCAATTGCATATTCATGATGCAAAATACATATTCTAGCATTCCAAAATCATAAATCTTATTGACAACATTAAATGCTTAAATTTTACATTGTTGGGTATCTTTAAACGTAAAACATGAAATCACGCAAATTTGTGCGCAATAGGGTACAAACATATTATACAAGGCTCCAAATGCATATTCACCATCCTAAATACATATTATAAAATTGTAAACAAAAAAAATCCTTTTGACATTATTAAATGCATAGATTTTACATTGATGTGCATCTTTGAATGCAAAATGTGCACGCGTGCAAATTTGTTTGCAAAAGGTTACAAAACATGTTATCCAAGGCTCCAATTGCATATTCACAATCCAAAACATGTATTCTAGCATTCAAAAATCATAAATCTTATTGACATTAGTAAATGCTCAAATTGTACACTGTTGTGCATCATTGAACGCAAAACTTGAACTCGTACAAATTTGTGCGCAATAGGGTACAAACATGTTATCCAAGGCTCTAAATTCATATTAACAATCCTAAATATATATTCTAACATTCCAAATTGATAAATCTTGTTGACATTATTAAATGCACAAATTTGACATTGGTGTGCATCTTTAAACGCAAAATGTGCACGCGTACAAATTTGTGTGCAAAAGGTTACAAATATGTTATCCAAGTATCCAATTGTATATTCACAATCCAAAATATATAGTCTAGCATTCCAAAATCATAAATCTTAGTGAAAAAATTAAATGCTCAAGTTGTACATTGTTGCGCATCCTTAAACGTAAAATATAAAGTAGCGCAAATTTGTGTGCAATAAGGTACAAGCATGTTATACAAGGCCCCAAATGCATATTAACGATTCTAAAATTATAAATAGAGAAATCCTGTTGACATTATTAAATGCATAAATTTTACATTGATGTGCATCTTTGAATGCAAAATGTGCACTCGCGCAAATTTATTTGCAAAAGGTTGCAAACATATTATCCAAGGCTCCAATTGCATATTCACAATCCAAAATATGTATTCTAGCATTCCAAAATCATAAATCTTATTGACATTCTTAAATGCTCAAATTGCACATTATTGCACATCATTAAACGCAAAACTTGAACTCGTGCAAATTTGTGCTGGATAGGGTGCAAATATGTTATCCAGCTCTCCAAATGCATATTCATGATCCTAAATACATATTCTAACATTCCAAACTGATAAATCTTGCTGACCTTATTAAATGCACAAATTTTACATTGATGTGCATTTTTAAACGCAAAATGTGCACGCGTGCAAATTTGTATGCAAAAGGTTACAAACATATTTTCCAAGGCTCCAATTGCATATTTATAGTATAACATATGTATTCTAGCATTCCAAGATCATAAATCTTATTGACAACTTTAAATGCCCAAATTGTACATTGTTGCGCATCTTTGAATGCAAAATATGAACTCGTGCGAATTTGTGCGCAATAGGGTACAAACATGTTATCCATGGCTCCAAATGCATATTCATGATCCTAAATACATATTCTAATATTTCAAATAGATATATCTTGTTGAAATTATTAAATGAACAAATTTACATTAATGCGCATTTTTGAATGTAAAACATGCACGCGTGCAAATTTGTGCGCAAAAGGATATAAACATGTTATGCAAGGCTCCAATTGCATATTCACAATCCAAAATATGTATTATAAAATTCCAAAATCATAGATCTTATTGACATTATTAAATGCTCAAATTATACATTATTGCGCATCATTGAATGTAAAACATGAACTCGTGCGAGTTTGTGCGCAATATGGTACAAGCATGTTATCCAAGGCTCCAAATGCATATTCATGATCCTAAATACAAATTCTAACATTGCAAATAGATATATCTTGTTGAGATTATTAAATGCACAAATTTTACATTAATGCGCATCTTTAAATGCAAAATGTGCACGTGTGCAAATTTATGCGCAAAAGGTTACAAAGATGCTATCCAAGGCTCCAATTGCATATTCATAATCCAAAATATGTATTCTAGCATTCCAAAGTCATAAATCTTGTTGACATTATGAAATGCTCAAATTGTACACTATTGCGTATCATTGAATGCAAAACTTGAACTCATATAAATTTGTTCAAAATAGGGTACAAATATATTATCAGAGGCTCCTGTGATCGGTACCCACCCAGGGGGGGACCGCGATCACAACAGGATCTGTGAGCTTAGAGCATCGGGGCACACATGTTAATGACGACCATCTACTGGATTTTCGTCTATTATTGATTGTGGGAGGGTCTGCCTGATTAAGCCTTGTGGATTGGAGTCACCACCCAACTGTTATCAGGAAGAAGTGAATTAAAAATCCACTTCCATAACCAGAGAATCCAGGTTCTAGGGGTAGGAGTTACTTATCTTGTTTCTCATTATATATATTGCTCATTTATTCACTTCTTCACCCTAATTTTGATTTTATGATGCATTTTACCACATACAAGCATGGTCAGTTTAAATAAAAGCACGAGATAATTGGATTGATGAGCATGCACCACATAATAACTAAGCAAGCATTAACTAATCAAGTAGGCAAGTAAGCACATAACACACAAATATGCAAGAAATAATAAAAAAAATAAGCAAAATAATAAAAAAAGGAAAAAGGGATTAAGGATTACAACCCACGAGAAAGACCCTATTCTAATAAATACATCCAAAATAGAAATAAAAGGGGAATTGAGATTAAGGATTACAACCCTGGAGAAAAAGCCTATTCTATTAATTGCATAAAAATAGAAAAAAAATAAAATCTTATTCTAATAAATTTGCGAAACAAAGGTTAGTCCTCATACACATGAAAGCACACATCACCCATAGGACAATTTAATATATTCCATTCCTTCATGATGTAAATATAAAGGAATTGTAATGGAAAAATGCAAATAAAATAATAAAAGTGATAAAGATATCATTCTCACCATAAAAATATCAACTTTATGATGGAAATAATAAATTTATCAAAGAAAAGCAATAAAAATGACAAGGATAATAAATGTACAATAAGAATAATAACAATGCAAATATAGTAATAAGAAGAATGATAAAAATATTATTTTCACCATAAAGATGAGAACTTTATGATAAAAATAATAGATTTATCAAAGAAAGCGATAAAAATAATAAAATTGCGATTAATATGATTAAAAAATAATAAAATGCATAATTATAAATATTAAAATTGTAAGGATGTCATTTCTACCATAAAAATATCTACTTTATGATTAAAATGATAATTTTACCCCTAAAAGGCATAAAGACAATAAAAATCATGAAAATGCAACAAAAATAATAGAAAATACAGGAATATTAATATAAATAAATAAAAATGCAGGAATGAATAAATTAAAATGATAAAGATAATATTCTTACCGAAAAATGTGAACTTTGTGATAAAAATACCAAATTTATCATAAAAGGCATAAATATGACAAAAATAGTAAAAATACAATAAAAATGTTAAAAATGCAATAAAAATATTAAAAAAGCTGAGATAAATATGTAAATAAATAAAATGACAGAAATAAAAATATTAAAATGATAAAGATAATATTT
>CATIWM010184614.1:0-35197 GCA_949671775.1 Mallotus repandus
CAAAAACCATTAAACCTTTAGAAAAATCCCAAAACAACTCTTATACAAAACCCATCAACCCATCAACAAAAAAAATAACACAAGGTTAGCATATTTACACATAATAAACACAAAAAGGATTAACAATAAAAAAAATTACCAGATCAATAAATTAAAAAAAAAGGGATCCTTCTATCACTGGTGGTTTTAAAATGTTTTTTTTTAAGTTACTAGAATAAAGAAGATTAAATAACGATAATAGAAGCCTGAGATTAGAGATTGATTCATTTGTATGGACAGAGAGGGTTATTGCAGTAAAAGGGCTACAGAGTGATCAAATTATAGGGGAAAAAGGGTTTGGTAAGTATAGAATGGTACTAAGAACTAAGAAGATTGAAGGGAGAGTGGCAGCAGTGAAGAGATTTTAGGGTTTGGATTTTGAATGTGTAAAGAGAAACTGAATAATCGAGAGAGAACAGAGGGAAAGGTGAGAGAGTGAGGCGGCGGGGGTGAGGGTTAACAAAATTAAGGCTAAGACTTAAGGGTATTAGGATGTATATATACCTAGGTTAAACGTGTTGTTTTGGTGTAGGGGTATTTCAAAAAATCGGACGAGTCAGCTTAATGAAATCCACCCTCGACTCGTCGCTCGTAATCCTATCTTTTGCCTTCTGAGTTAACCAAACCGACTTCTACCCGAACCAACTCTGACCCATTCCTTCATTTCAGTTTAGTTTAGCCAAAAAATTTTGGTTGGGCAGGTCCTACACACCCTTACTCATGAGTAAGGCTGAGCATGGGTCTTATAGAACCTAAACTGTCTCGAAAAACTGAACTAAAAATCTCCAAAACCAAAAATATCCATTAACCATTTGACTTTGTCCGAACCGAACCATCCTGAAAATTTTTATTGGGATGGGTCCGAAGAATTTGAAATCTCTGAACTGAGATCCATCTCGAACCACTCCAAATTGTACTGAATAGAATAACCAAAACTAGAATCGATAATTTAAAGGAATTAAAGTTATATACATATATATTATAAAGATTAACATTATATTATAAGGATTTTTGCAATAATTATGTTCAATTTATTAAGAGAAAAGTACAAAAAAAAAACTCTGTAATTTGAACCCTAATCAACTTTCACCCTGTGGTTTGAACCCTAACAAACTAGTATCCTGTGTTTCATTTTGTTAGCAAATAACAGTAAATCAATTGACGCGGTTAAAAAAACTGATGTGGCAAAGGGTATTATTGTCTCTTCACTATCCATTTTTTCCAACGTGGCAGGGAACATAAAATAAAACCAAAAAAAGTAACAAAGCCTAAAGTGGTGGACCATGAAAGCTGACGTGGCAGGGGTATTATTGTCTCTTCACATTCACTCTCACCTACAGCTCAAAACGCCATCATACAATTATTGCCGGCCACCTTCACCTTATCCAGGTTTACGCTCTTAAACCAAGATGACACCAACACCACACCAGCATCGCCACTTCAACCACCATTAAAAAATCAAAAGTTTTTTTCTCAGGAAAATCTCGTAGAAAATCAAATGAATGGAGGAGGACTCTTCAAAGGATTTTAATTGAAAAATGAAGGCAAAAATCACATCTCTAATAGAAAATCTTTAGTATTGTAAGCAAATCCTGATGCCTTGTCTCGGTCTCTCAACTTCCATGAGAGCAACTGAAAAAGGAAATAAAGTTGCATTGGTCTCTCATACTTGATAGTATTTTGCCCCAAGAAAGCCATGAAATTGACATGCTCAATGCTGTTGGAGAATGTATTTCAATATAGACGAAAGCCCTAAAAATGAGAATCAATTAGACATTATATAAGAGTACAGCTAAAAATGAAGCTAGATATGCATATGGAAATAGATGTTTAGGAATTCTGATTGCTTAAGTTCCACGCCTGAATTATTTGTTATTCAAAAGAGCATAAACTTGGAAAAAGCAATACATGAGGTTTGTAGTGTAGGAAAAAACAATACTATTAATCTCAAAAATATTTCAAACTTCATCGTCTTTGATGATTGCAGCATAGGAATTTTCAGTTTCTTTACATTAAAGAAACAAGAATATGCAAACTCCTCTTTGTACATTTCTTCTATCATAGGCTTCCATAGCTCCACTCTGACGTTTATAAACCAATTTAATAAATGGGATAAGTATAAAAAAATATCTTATTCGCTTAACATCAATTGGTTCGCTCCATCCAATAATAACCGAACACGTTTCAAAGTAATGTCTTTATTATTAGTTCAGTCTTCAGTGATATATTTTTTAAAAAAAAAAATTTTTTAGGACAGCGAAATCGACCTGTGAGAGATTCTCTCCGAGACCAACAAACGACTGCAGGCGTCATGTCGTCATCGTTCGCTGACGACGATGGATACATCATCGACGGCTATGATCGTCGCTTAACTTCATCACATGGATTCGAGTCGTCCGTCTTCAATGAATCGGCCGGTGATGAGTCGCCGATTATCTTTACTTCTTCTCACGCTTATAGCGCCGCTGGTAGTGCTGCTGGAGGTGATGACATGTTTTTATCTCAACAAGTGAGTGACAGTCCGACGTCGACATACTCCGGTGGAGAATTCTCGAGGTTATCTTCAGAGCAGAACGGAGGTTTTGGCTCATCCGGCGGTCCGATCTTGCCGCCACCAGCTGATATGGAGGCAGAGGAGGTTTTGCGTTGAGAGAATGGCGTAGGTGAGTTTTGTTTTGTTTTTTTTTTTTCCAGTTAACTTCATTACAAATGACGATGATCCTGTGATCACGTTTTGGTCTCTGTTTGCGTGGGGATGATCTGAGGGTGGATGATAAAAGTGCAGGCGGAATGCGATGAGGCTAGAAGAGAAGGAAAAACAGGAGAAGGAGATGCTAGAGAGGATATTAGAAGAGGCAGAGGAGTACAAAATGGAGTTTTATAGGAACAGACAATTGTCTATTGAGAACAAAAAAGCTTCCAACAGAGACAAGGAGAAGGTGGGAAACAAATATATAAATATATCATTCTGTGAACATGAATGATATAAAAGTAAGTTTGTTTGTTCAATCATATAATCCAACGTTAGTTTTAAAGATGGTGTCGTCAAATAACAGATTTGTTATAAATTTAATTTAATCCACCACCATCTCATAATTGTGAAATTTTCGTAGGTTAGATATATGGGAAATGATTTTCGTAGCGCCACTATAAGAAATGGACTACGAAATTATAAAAAACGTAACATCAAAAATCAGACAGTCCTGCTCATGAGGATAAAGTCTTGTAAAAAAAATCTTATCCTTTAGCGGTCGGCCTATATTTACATTCTACCAATATATCTGCCATGCAAATTAGTAAATATTAATAGCCCCGCTATTTGGTTCAAGTTCAAATTTTAGAGATAATATTTAAATGTTGAGTTATTCGTCTAGGGCTAACCAGTTTCAGTCACAGAGTCGGCTATATTTAAAGATAGAGGGTTCATGTCACCTCCCCTCCATTTCTGAAAATTGTAGTAAAAAAAAATTAGTAAATATTAATAATGCAGAGCAAGTGGAATGTAAAAATTCCCGTGCTTAGTTATTATAATGTTTGACAACCTTTCAAATTTTTATTGCTGTATTTAAAAGAATTTTCATTGTAGGAAATACCACATATCTAATAGTGGCCTGTAATAGTAATATAGTTTTTTTAAAAAAATAGTTTATAATTGTATTTATTTATTTTATATAATCAGCAATTTTTGGCAAACCGGGACAAGTTCCATGCTGAAGCAGAGAAGAATTACTGGAAAGCAATTGCAGAGCTGATTCCACATGAAGTGCCAGCAATAGAGAAGAGGGGAAAGAAGCAGGAGCAAGAAAAGAAGAAGCCCTCTGTTGTAGTGATCCAGGGGCCAAAGCCTGGAAAGCCGACTGACCTCTCTAGGATGCGTCAGATACTTCTCAAGCTTAAACGTAATCCTCCTCTGCACATGAAGCCTAAACCACCACCGTCAGCAGAACAGAAAAAATATGCTAAGACTGTACCTGCTCCTGCTTCTGCTTCTGCTTCTGCTTCTCTTGCAGCTGCTGCTAGTTCTAAGCCTGCAGCTACTCCTGACACAATGGTACTCACTTGAGAATGTTTTAGTGTGTACGTGAAAGTAAATGACTTGTGATTCTTAAGTGATTAGTGTAATATTGGAGACTATATACAAGAAGCTTGCAAGTTGCAATGAATGATCATATGTTTATACCAACATATCACCAAGTATGGAAAGGATTTTACAGTTTGCAGATTTTGTTAATGTTTTTTCTGTGAGTTTGCATTTTGCTTTTAAGATGTTTCTACTGTAAATAGATTTTGTGCTTCTGTTCATTCCTAATAGTGAAGCCTGTTGTGGGTGCTATGCAAATGTGGTGGCTGCTCTTTTTCATCATACAAATTTCCCTCCTTCCTTCTTTAGACTTTGGAACGACAGAGTATGCAATGATTGCCTGCCCTTTTCCTCACGTTCCAGCCAACTTTCCACCCAAAATTCATAGGCTGCATTTACTCTTCTATGCGATAAATCTGGGATGATCCCATTGCCTTGTCTGGTTCCAGTTATCGACTATCATTCTTCCTCAAGTTTGCAGCCATCGGTGTTCCCCGCCATGCTTATGCTAGGTACTAAGGGCATTAAAGAATTACAAGTTGCTGTAGAGTGAACAGGAATCAAGTTGTTGTGACGACAAGAGCTGAGCCCCTTTTTTTTTTTTTGGGAGACATAGGAGAGGAGTTCAATTCCCAGCAGTAGTCATGAATTGAAATCATAATCTTTTAATGTCAAGAAAAGGAGTTTTTGCCGTTAAATTATTTAAATATTCGAGATGAAAAGAGCATAGTTAACTTGTGAATAATAGTAGATTTGATAAATCAGCATTCTTAAATCTTAATTTGCTAAAATTGACTGCTGAGAATTTAAAATACAATGTCAAACAAATCTCTTGTACAAATCAAATAAAGATATAATTTAAGTATTAGTTGATATAATAGTTAGCGTTTTATTAATATGAATATCATAATTGTGGACGAGGTTATAGAATAGAGGAAGAGTAATATCCTGATCCTGATGAGGGACATTGTCCTCAAATCAAAGGAAAAATAATGCAACAATGATTTGACAGCATTCTCATATCAAGGTTCATTCTTATTAAGAACGAGGAAACACAACCAACCAATGCATGACCAACGACCACGTGTGCTTAGGAGGAAAATAATGCATATAACAACATAAAGTAACGAGAAAGGGCGGTGGAAAAAGGCAAGCGCACACACATTTTGACATAAAAACTATGATAAAATTTTGAAGGGGAAGCCGCCAATAAGATCTCAACCTTCGACCTTCTGCATTATGAGGTAATAATGATTACTAAAGAAGCGGAAGGATTTAACCAATTATTGCTTCTCTTGATGCACAGATTCTAGTAGTTAGTGATATATCTACATGTGGTATAGATAATACTGCACTTGTTCTCATTGACCCCCTCTATTTGGGGGTAAGAATTAACAAGCTAACATTTTACAGGGTTTTCCTACGTTTTGACCACTCTAGCCAGAAAGATTTGAGTAAAAAGAACCATTTTGTATAATAACTGGTCAGTGAATCACCTGGGAAGCATCTGTGATACACTATGAGCACTATCTAACTGGAAAGAGCTCACAGGGGGATCTGATGATTTCTTGCCCTTTTTCTTCTGTGAAGATGATGTCTCGTCTGAACTACATCCACCCGAATGCTCAGAGGTTTTAGCCCTGTACACCCCTGGTTCTGTTAGTGCCTTCTCGTTAAGATGGACATTTCTGGAAAGCATTTCCACTACTTGCTTCATGGTAGGTCTTTGGTGTGCAGCTGCCTGGGTACAAAATAGTGCAACCTTAAGGAAGCGCATTACTTCATCCTCTGGATAGTCAGTCAGTTCAGGATCAACAAGATCTAGAAGCCTTTCTTCCTTCTTTAGTTTCCATGTCTGCATCAGCATTCAAATCCAAGTCAGCACATAGTCCCGCTCAGGAAAAAGTGTAAGTTGAACATTACAAGGACCTAGCACTACTTGATTTCCTCTCCCAACGGTAGAAAACTCCCCATCTTCATGTGTCAAGACCATAAAAGACGAGGACAGAGACAAAATGGAAAGACATTTCAAATGAGAGAAACTATATTGCTCGAGCATACTGTTTAATGACTTTTTGATGTTAGCACACTATGATTCAACTGTTTTAGAATACAGGATTATCATTCCAATATCACTCATTTTTTTGGCCCGTAAAGCAATCAAAATAAGATACCATTCACAGACATCTCCTAAGTCCTAACCAAGAGTTGATAAGTAGAGGATGCTAGTGAAAAATTTTGAATATGTTCACCCTGAGAAACTTTTGACAATAGCAACAGGGCAGATAATATAAAATGTAATATTGTCTCATCACAGGTGCACCATGACCATTTTAATAAACATCGAAGTTGCAAAAGCCATTGCAGACAAAACTACCCATTAAAGTCTGTTTCAGAAAGACAGTATTCCCAAAAAAAAAGGGCTAGGAAACAAAGAATTACCCATCTCATAGAGGAAGTGATACTATGTGCAAAAGTTTTGAGTGTTTCTTTCCACTTGCATGCCTGTTTATATTTCTCTAGTGAACATGAAAGAAAAAAATAGCACTAAGATTTAAACACTATGAACAAAATTTGAATAGGTACCCATTCGACCAGTACCAACAGATCCTCTCCAAATGCTGCCTTATTGCTACTTCTCCCACTAATTATTTCGAGTATGAGCACACCAAAACTATATACATCAGCCTTTTTTGTAAGCTGTCCTAGCAGGGCATACTCTGGAGCCAGATATCCTCTGCAGAAATGTTGAAGTAATTATTAGTGATAGTCCAGGATGAAGCAGAATAGGATAGAGGATGTAGGATCAATCCTATAATTATGTGCCAATGAATAACATCACAAGAAAGACTCCATGTTTGTACAAGTAACACAAGTTTTTTTTTTTTCCTTCCTCTCAAAACAAAAAAAGTCTTTGACAAAGCACACACATGCTGCTAATTCCATTCCTTAGTTTCTCTCTTTATATAGTGGGATAACAAATAAAAGCTAATTCATCAAGCCCTAAAAAAGATAATCAACAGTTAAGTTGACAAGCCAAAGACATGCTGCTAATTCCATTCCTTAATTTCTCTCTTTATATAGTGGGATAACAAATAACAGCTAATTCATCAAGCCCTAAAAAAGATAATCAACAATTAAGTTGACAAGCCAAAGACATTAAGATCACATCTTGATAAAATTTTCATGCTGATTTGGGAGATGATAAAAGGTTGATGCAGTTTGTAAATAAATGAAATGCTAAAAAAAGGATGCATACACTGTTCCAGCCACTCGAGTAGTAACATGAGTGACATTGTCTGGAAAAAGTTTTGCCAGCCCAAAATCCCCTATTTTTGGCTGTAAGTTTCCATCAAGAAGTATGTTACTGGCCTTAATATCTCTGTGCACTATTGGAGGTTCAACTTCCTCATGAAGAAATGTAAGACCAGTAGCAGTACCAAGGCAAATAGAAGCTCTCTTGGACCAGTCCATAGCAATATGTTTACCTTTTGAACCTGCCATATTTATTGTTAAACATAAAGCAAATTTAGAACCAAACATACACAAACATGTACAAGAGAGACCAAGAGAGATGTAGCATGCAGTTCCGCCCCTAAATAAATTTGTGAAGATTGAACCATAGCATGCTACCTATAATTCAAGTCGACAGAACATTTTGCAGCATAATGGAAAAATACATTAACATAGAAAGCTCCATCACAACATGTGAACATTAGCATTGAAAGTTTGAAAAGAACTCAAAGATGCATATATTTAATATGCTTCTCCATAATTCCTAAACATTGTATCACCATGCACAAATATATGCATGTCAACAACTCCATGATAATAAGTCAAAAAGAAGTTTTTTCAACAAGTTATGTTCTTGAGGTTTTAGGAGGAAGTTCTTCTGATGCACTCATTGAGTAACACCATGTAAAGATCCAAGCCATATGCCATATCAAAGTTACAGGCAGGCTTCTAATTAGGCCAGTGTTCATAGAGTGAGATGTTTTGAGAATATTGGCAGTACAATCATGACAAGAAGTACAGGGGCAATGTCCCCCATCAATCAAGGAGCCAGTTTTTTCTAATTCAATTATGTGAAGAGCTTGATGTGGATAAGCAAGGCCTAGGGCTACCAAATGACAAGCTTATTAGGGGACAAGTTTATCCAATGCACTTATTACAATATTGATCAACTTGATAACAAGATTTTTCTCCGTAATTCATGAAAGTTTCAAGATGAAATTAATAACTCTTCATGAAATTGGAGAAAACTGCAGAGTAGCATAATGAATGCAGCATTCCAGGAAAAAACACATTTGTTTTGCATCTAAGACATACAAAATTAAAAAATAAATAAATAAATACCTATACTTATGAACATATCACACAAAAAAAAAAAAATACTTAAAAGCTTTACTAGTTAAAAATGTGTTTAAAAGAATGTATATGAACTCAACCATAGCATCTTAAAAGAATCATACAAAAATGAAAATCTATTTTTGACACATAGAGCATTACGAAATTCACAAACATCTTGTAGCAATACTAGAACGTATTATTGTAATTAGCCTCCTGGAATAATCCTAATAAACGGCAACCAAAATTGATTTACCCAAACAAAATAAATGTGGATTAGAAACTTGCAGTATAGTTTAAAAAGCCCACTTCAGTATAACATGGAAAAATTTAAATTTCATTGATTTCAACGGCACTTCAGGCAGACTCAGAGTCACTACTATACTTTGTTGAGAAAAATCACTTAGCACAAGTTAAAAACATGTCCTGAAACTTTATGATCAATTCAACAAAAAACTATCCACTTTCAATGATCATAGATATAACAACATTTGAGAAACTTATTTTTTGCCTTAAATTCAGCTACATAATACACTAGATAAATGTGAGTAATATACCCTTAAAAAAAACATAGAAATTGCCTAACGAGTAAGGTAATAAGCATGACAGTTAAATTTGGTACCCAGTAAGGAAGTAGCCAGACTGTTGTTTTCCAAGTATTCATATACCAGTATTCGGTTATCGTCCTCAATACAGCAGCCAACAAGCTCAACAAGATTTGGGTGTCGAATATTTGATATCATTGTGATCTCTGTTATGAACTCACGTTTTCCCTGCTTTGATTCTGCAGACAGAGTCTTGATGGCTACTTGAGTACCATCTCTCAATACACCCTGCAAATATAAAATGTAAAAGCTGCTTATAAGTAACTGGAAAATGAGACTATGCACACTTGCATGCCTGGAGTAATCAGTTTATGGGCCCTCTCTCCTCCCAACTGCTGCCAGTAATCATAAATAAAACAACATGCACTAGGAGATCTGTTTTTACCAATCTAACAAAATAATGAAATAAATGCAACTAGTAGTACATGTCTCATAACTATGATATCAACTCAACTCAACTAAGCCTTGGTCTCAAACTAGTTGGAATCGGCTATATGGATGCAATTTATCTATTCCTTAGGCAAATATGTTATCAGTGCAACTATAATAAAACAAATGGTATTTGGCTCACCTTATGGACAACTCCAAAACCACCTCCACCAATTCTGTTTGATGGGTGGAAATTTGCTGTTGCTGATCTTAATGAATTATAAGTGAAGACCCTCACATTGTTGGTGGCAATCTCTAGCAATGCACAAACGAAAAGCACAAGCATGTAAGAACCATGTGAGGTAAATCACCCCAATAGGAACAGATTCAATATCAAATTAAAAGGAAACATATGTCTCTGAAGGCATAACCAAAAAGTGTCTGGATGCAACTTGTTGATACAAATTATTGGCCAGTAACTTTCTTCCATGCACAGGTGATTTCATCTACATTTATAACGGCAAAAGATGTGCTTGAACAAGGTAGGCTAATAAGGGAGACCAGCGTGGTGGACTACTTGCAGTAACGCCAAATGCGTTTTGCCCTCAGGTTATTGTAATTTTCATGAGAAAGAAAATTTAAAAACTCTTATCAGCAAGCACAAAACCTTCATTTTTGCAAGATATGCAATCATACCACAAAAATTCAATTGCTTCTCAAGGATGTGTATAGGTTGATGCAAAAAGAAAAAAAAATAGCAACTATAATACAGAGGCAATTATGTAGTGCCACCAATTCATATATCATAAAACAATTTGATGTCAAGAAATCAAATCAGCAACAAAATTGAAACATAGTGGATGATCTTCTTACCTTCTAGCTGTTGCTGGCCATGACGATTCTTCCCTTTACAAGAATTTATTAAATTAAAGCAGTTAAAGCTCATGGCAATCCAATTTCAGGTCTCTGATCTACCCAGCAAAACACTCAAACCACATCTTCAATCCTAATTTATCCAACAACAACAACAACAATCATAAAAAGAGTTAAACAACTCAAACTAACATAACAAACTCTCATTTTGTCTTTTACGAAATCAAATAATTGAAACAAAACCAACTCAAAAAAATCCATTAAACATATTAAAAAAATAAATACAGAAAGACAATACATCTCAATAACAGATAAGACAAACTAGTAAAGAACAAAACTATAAAGGGACAGCTACAGAATTATTCACAACCCAAGAAGCACAGAAATGAAAAAAAAGTATAAAAAAGACAACAAAAACATGAATAAACTCAGCAACAGAAAAGTGGGTATTGCAAATAGCATCACCAACTGCTGTAAAGTAGAAAAGAAGCAACTACTAACTAACCTGAGAAAGGAGTGGTTTTGAAATTCAGCTGGCTGAAATGGTGAAGTATATTAGGAATTAGGGGGAGATAAAAACGAGAATTCAATCGAAGAAGACGAAGAAGAAGAAGAAGAGAAAATGGGTAGTTGATCATTGCTTATTTTATATATAAGAGAAAATGGGTAGTTGATCATTGCTTATTTTATATATAAAAAAGAGAAAACAAATGATGCTCCTTTTATTGGAGAATCGGGTAAGTAGGTAGGACTTGAAAAACAAATTTTGATAAAAGAAAGGTGAAAAGATACAAGTGAAAGTGACAGCCATTAAAGATAAACACATGACAGCAAGACAGCTTCATAGGTTCACATTGATTATAGAGTTGGGAGGAAGGGAGGGATGTACTGCTGCAATTCAGTGCAATGCATAATAACTGAAGCGGTGTCTTAGACTTGGTCAGGTTCCTGCTTACCGCTGCACTCCATCGTTGACTTGGCTCATTAAGCAGTTTTACTACAACAATTTTTTGGTGGACAAATGGCAAATGACCCCTTCAACTCGATTATTTGATCAAATAGTTCAAATTTAAACTTTTTCAACAAATAATTTAAAATTTCTATTTAAAGAATCAAATAAGTTCGAATAAACTTACATTAAGCGCGCATTTCTTATCTTACTCTTTTATATAATAAAAAAATTAATTTAACTTTTCAAATCTCCTATTCGGATTAGACTTTTAGTCATTATATTATTACTCTGGACCATCAAAAACATATCAACTCAAATCTATATCACTTTTTTTTTAAATATTTATTTTTTTGGAGGCGTGCCTTTACTTCTCACTGGAAACTGAAAGCACTCAAAAACTCTGTTCAAAATGCCTAAGCAAATTCATGAGATTAAGGATTTTCTTCTCATCGCTACAAGGAAAGATGCTCGCTCTGTGAAGATTAAGAGGAGCAAGGATGTGGTTTAAGGCCTGCTGCTCCAAGTATCTCTACACCCTGTGTGTATTTGACTCAAAGAAGGCTGACAGGTTGAAGCAATGTCTTCCTCCAGGTTTGAATGTGCAAGATCTGTGAGCTGTGATTGCTTGGCTGAAGCCTTCAATTAGTTTCTAGGGAGATATGAACAAGGAGTTTCACTTTTGTTTTGGTTTTATTGTTGTGATTGAAATATTGGAGATTTTTGGTTTGAGATTCTATCATTGTCTTGCAGCCGTTTGTAGTTTCTTAATCGAATTTAAATCAGGCATCATTCTGTTGGTTTAAGCTTTTGCAAAAAGATATAAATATATTAAACGAAACCCACTCCTCCAACAAAACCCATGGCTTATCTTCTTAAGTTCATTTGCTTATTTTTAAAAGAAAAATATAGATCCATAGCCTAACAATCTAGCCACAACTCTTTCAACAAAACCCAACTGAAAAATAAAAGTTCACCTCAATTCGACATAAACCTTTTTTCTTATTCTCAAAAACGTCTCAGTTTCTGGTCTTAGATCAATACCTAGACTCAATTGTGGAGATCATCGTATTTGATTTAAATCCCTCGCTGCCATCGCCATTACCGTCCCAGCTGCTGCCGCTGCCACTTGTTCCTCTTCTTCTACTGGGCTCTTCAAAAGATAATGAATTTCCTTTTTTTTTAATTCAAGTTTCAGATTTGAAACTCTATTTGTAATTGTAATTTTCTTTTCCTTCTGCTGCTTCTTGTATAATTTTGTTAAAGACAAAAAATTTCAATAATAATAAGAAGTTTGCTTGACGCTTTATAAAAAAAAAATTGTTGCTGCTCCGTTTAAGAAATTTTTGTCGTCTTTGTTGATGGTGTTTTGCAGTTGCTTTCTTGCAACAAAAACATTGAAATGAGGAAGTTTTGTTAATAGAAATTTTGGGCTATTTATTGAAAAAGTTTAAATTTGACCTATGTGATCCAAATACATAAGTTGAAGGGTCATTTGACCATTTGTCCATTGTTTGTTTGAATTCCAAGGCATACATAAGACTGAAATCTATATATATATATATATTTTTTGCACAAGACTGAAATCTAGATATTGACTCTGCTCATATGTAATAAATATATAAAGCTGGTGAGAGAGTCTCTCCAAGTTAAATTCCAAGGCATGCATAAGATTGGAATCTATATATTGACTCTGCTCACTAGTTTAGTACCGTAGGATGCTGGCATTATATATATATAATAAAACTAATAATTAATATAAAAATTAAAATATTATAATTAATAAAATAAAAAATTATAAAATATAAAATAATGACTCATTAAAAATAATATTTAATAAAAATAGATTATTAAAATTAAAAACATAATTAATAAAAATATTAATTTAAAAAATTAAAAATATGGTACATGGTAAAATAAAAGCTGCATCAATTTAATAAAGAAAAATTAAATTTTCAAAGTGTGAAGTCAAAATAGTTATTTTGAACTCAATTCATATAAAATATAAAAAGTAAATATAAAAATTCAAAAAATAAAAATTATAATTTAATATAATATTTACGTGCATCAATAAAATTGCTAAAAAATCAATATAAAAAATAAAATTAATAAGAATTTTATCTATGTAATAAAAGCATTGTCAAAAAAAAATCGAATCTTCAAAAATATTTACTCCCTTTATTCATTTTTAATTGTCATATTTTAGAGTTTCACTTTGATTCTAAAGAAGTATTATTTGGACATAAATATAAGTAAATGGGACTAAATAGTCCCTATATTGATAAACTCAAAATTTATTTCACGCTAGAAGACTTATTCTTGGTATACCAAATGTATTTTGAAAATATTAAAAAACTAAACAAGTGTAATAAATATTACCAAGGATAAAATAGAAAAATAAAAAGAAATATTTTCTTGGATATGTAAAAATGACAGATAAATGAAATTTTATTTTTTTCAAAACATGACAGTTAAAAATGAATGGGGGAGTATCATTTTCATGTCTATTCTTTATAGGTTAAGAGAGGAAAGTGAGAATGATTACTTTAAATTTATTTTATTTTTTGATATGTTTAAATATAATAATATTTATAAATATTTGAGAAAATATACGAAAGGTCAAAAAATAATATATTACTTAAGAGAAAAATAAAAATTAATAATAATAATTAATGATTCAAAACTTTTTAAATTTTCAAGATAATTTAAGATGTGGAGACCTTTTAATTTTTCAAGACAATTGAATCAGTGTAGGTTGGAGGTCAAATTTATGAAATAAAATAATGTTGCACTCAAAAAAAAAAAAAAACAATGATCAGTGATTCAAAGCTCTTTGAATTTTTAAAATAATTTAAAAAATAGAGACTTTTTAGTTTTTTAAGACAATTGAAAAGTGTATGTTAAAGACAAAATTTATAAAATAGAAACAAAATAAAATACAAAAATTAGAAAAAAATAAAAAAAATTGAATTGCCATATATGCAAAGTTTGTTTGGTAAAAAATTAAGAATATAAAGTAGTTAATTTTAAATTTCAAAAATTTAAGTAAATATAATTTAAAATATAAGAGATAAAAATATAAAACATAATACTCATTAATATGTTGTAAAATGAAATTATATAAAAATTAAAATAAATATAATTAGAAATATGAAAAGTTATAAAATATAAAAAATTTAATGCCCATTAATATTTTATGAAATGAAAATAAAATAAAATATAAAAATTAAAAAAATAGTTAGGAGCAAAATTACCATATGGTAAAATTTTTATTGGGTGCAATTTTTCTTTGCAATCATGCTTTTTTGCAAGCTAAATTTTTATATATTTCTTAAATGATGATGTTCAAAGTTTAAATAACTGTGACTACGCATTTCAACTTTGTTATCAACATGAATTTTACTATAACTCTATCGACCACGCTGACTATCTATAAAATGCCTTTTATAACTAGGGGCTAATTTATACCATCAAACCTATCTCTTCCATTGCCTAATTCATAATTAAATTTTGTTTCGTGGAAAATAAATGTGATCTAATATCAGCTATAACTACTTTAATAATATCATGACTATTTTTTTACAGGCTAAAACAATAATGTGAAAATGATCACTTTAAATTTAGTTCATATATATATATATATATATATATATATATATAGAGAGAGAGAGAGAGAGACAGAGGGTAAAAAAAATATAAAAAGTCAATAAAATAAAATTTATGTGGATCAACAAAATTATTAATAATAAACTAATATAAAACAAATAAAAATAACAAGAGAGTTAACTATATAATAAGAGTAACATAATAAAAATATAAACCTTTAAAAGAATTTACCATCTTCATGACTTCTTTTTTAAAGTTAAGAGAGTAAAGTAAGAATAATCACACTCTAAAGTCACTTCATTTTGTGAGAATGAACAATGTGAATAAGTAAAAAGATATAAAAAAGGATACAAATTGTCAAAATGTGAGTATTTATAAAGATATAAAATAGAATACAAAAGATAAAAAAATAAAAAAATATAGAACTTAAAAGAAGAATAGAAGTTAAAATTAAGTAATAAATTATTTAAAATATGAAGGATCACATAAAATATAAATGCATTAAAAAAATTTAACATGCCACATGTTATTTTAAATTAGAATAATTTAAAATTCAAATAGATAGAAATATAAAACATTTTTAATTTTGTATGAAGAAAAATTATAATTTTTACATTTTTATAATATTCAATTCAATTTTATAAAAGAATAAAATAAAATATACAAATTAAAAAAAATTTAGTTTATATAGTTATAGTTATCTTACGTTTTATGTAGATATAAAATTAAAAAATAATTATATAAAGAAATAAAAAGTTTATAATTTTAATTTTTCATAAAATCTAATTTAATTTTATAACTAAAAGTCTTTCTTGGTTATATAATGAACAACTATGTAAATAATTGGTAAACATAAAGAATAGTTAATTGTAAAAATTTAGAATTTTTGCAATTAATATAAATAAAATTAGAAATAGAAAAAGATAAAAATATTAAAAATAATTCTAATTAATAAGTTACAAAGTAAAAAATTAAAAATAAATAAATTATAAAAATGAAATAAATATAGTTAGAAATATGAGAAGTCAAAAAAATATAAAATATTAATGCTCATTAATATGTTGTAAAGTAAAAAAAAAATAAAACTGATGTACATAGCTGGAAATATGAGAAGTCAAAAAATATAAAACATTAATGCTCATTAATATGTTGAAATGTAAAAAAAATAAAACTAAATATAAAAATAAATAAAAAATGGTTAGGAGCAAAAGTGCTACATGGCAAAATTTATCTTATGCGGCAAAATAGATATCTTTAGTTTTTATATATTTTATATAAATATGTATGCATACGCCCATATGAAATTCATTGGTCTTTAGATTGTTTAAAGAATAATATTTTTATTTTATACATTTTTAAAATATCACCAAATAATGCTATCATATAAATAGTCAAATGATAATTTCTCTCTGAAGACATTTGAGATATATAATTTGAATATTATCATTATCAATTTAAAGAGAAATAACTGCCTATTAAATGACCTATCTATTAAATGTATTTGTTTTATACTTAAAAAGATAATTTTTGTATCTAACTATTTTATTTTGGATATTTAAATTTTTTTTATCTAAATTATTGGCTTTTAGAATTTATTGGATTCTTACCAATTAAGTTTTATTTAGATGGGAAAAGATAGGTAAATTTTTTTTAATAATTAATTTAATATTATTACATATATTATAATTAAAAGACAAAATATCTTTTAAATGATAAAGTTTCTGCTAGCTAATCCGTGTAGTTATCAGTAAAATGTTAATATTTGAGAGGAGTAAAGTTTAAACTATGACATCCAACTAATTATGTTTGACAAGTATGAAATTGCACCACATAGGTGAAGGCGCATTTGATTTCATAAATTAAAACAAAATAATATTTCATTACAAATAAACTTTTTTTTTTTAGAATAGCTTTTTTTCTTTTGAAAACCAAAAAATAAGCTTTTGAGAAATTAAAAAAATAAAAAGTACATTTTTAACCAATTTAATTATTGGATGGCTATTTTCTAAAAAAAAAAATTATTGGGTGGTTATAATTCATCCAACCAACAGTCGTATGTATAGTATGGGATATACACTAGTGGTGGGTTAAATGCAGAAGTGGTCACCCAACTTATACTTATTGTAATTTAGATACTAAATTTTAATTTGTTTCTTTAGAGTCATCTAACTTTGATTTTATTTTAAAAAGAGTACTGTCAAAAATTTTTAGTCCTCTAAATTTTATTTAAAAACCATTTTATCTTTCAATCTCTTTATCTTTTCAATTTAGTTCAAAAATTATAAAAAGTTAGAAAATTTACTTTGTCTAGACTCAGATACCATTCAGAATGGGTTTGCTCTTACTAAATTGAATCAAAATTATTATTAAATTTTTTCTTATTTCCTATAAATATATAGAAAATATGAACTTATTTATAAAAAAAATTTTAATTATGAATTAAAATAGTAATTTTAAATTGTTTAGATATTAAAATTTTTTTTAGCAATAATTATGAAATTAAATAAAAATTTAATATTTAAAAAGATATAAATTAAAATTTGATAATTGAATGGAAGCAAATTCAAAGTTGGATATTTTTTTATGCATTTGACCCCTCTAGCGGTAGAGAAACGTCTTTAAATTCAAAATGAAAGTTAGTAAGTAATCATGTATTGTTATTTCAAAACATATAAAACAAGATATTTCAATTCAATCAAATCTTTGTTAATTTCTAGGTGAAACTTTTTACAGTGAAAAAGGTTCAAGGATTTGTTCCTGCATTTGAATTTAATGAACTAAGTCATAAGCGATAAGCGATTAATACTCAGGCCAGATCTTCCCACCTCAAAAGAGTCATATCCAATCGCCAATTAATTTGAATGTGGTACAAATTTAAAGGTGTCTTTCTTTTCTTAATTGGTGCCTATTTAGGACATTTTGTGGACATATTAAAAAAAGTTAAGTGATTAATAAAATTTATTACTCCATTTATTTTTAAATAATTATTATTTTAAAAGTTTAATTTTATTTTTAAATAATTATTATTTTAAGTTACCAATACATATTAATTATTTTTTATCTATTTCACCCTTATTTAATTTAAAAGAATTAATCGAATAGATATTTCATTTTAAAATTCTATATAAAGCTAATAATTATTATAAGGGTAGTATAATATTTTATACATATATTAAATATATTCCTTAATCTATGTTAAGAAATCTTAAACGAAAATTATTTAGAAACAGATAGAGTATAATTATTTAATTATTCTAAATTTATATTTTTTTTATACAGTGAACCACACAATAGGAATAATTATTCATTTAATACCCATCTTAAGAACGGATAACTCCTATTAATATTGAGAAAAATAAATTTATTTTGCAACTTAATGCAAATTCACCATTTAAATTAATTTAAAAATATTGTTTTGCTATTATTAATTTTGTATGAAACTCATATATATAATAAGTTTTAAAGAATAACTCATATTTTTCCTCCTACACTTTTATTATTTTACGGTTTTTACTTCTGCATTTTTATTTATATGAATTTATTCTTTATACTTTTATTATCCATATATTGGATCTCTATATTTTTATTTTGTCATACGTTAGATTCTTAATTTAAAATTAATATATTTTTATTTTATTATATATTGGGTCTTTAAAAAAGCTAATTTGTGATAAAATAAAAATATATAAACTAAATTTATAAAAATATAAATATAAAGGTGAAAGTTAAAAAATAATAAAGTGGGGAGAGAAAAATAAGGATTATTTCCTTTTTTTTTTTTAATTCTAATACAGATGATGTGAAACCGCCAATGATTTTGATGCAACAGCAAATCACCAAAGACTATTTTATAGGGCTATGGCGGTAGTTGATCTAGATATGTCTGATATAAATAAGACAAGGACAACTCGCAAGATATACATATTTTAAACTAAAAATTATTTCCTTAATCATAAAAAGATTATATTAAAAATGGTAAATAAAATATATAATTATTAAAACAAAAAATAATTAAGATCCTTCTTTATAAATTAGAAAAATACAAATAGATATCCTATAATTTAAATATTTTATTGTTAAAATTTTAAGATTAATTTATAACGTTGTAGCACGGTTTAATTTTTTATTGATATTATTCAAATGATAAAATTTATCTGATATGGTAGTTTTTTTTAAACAATATATAGTATTTTTTGATAGAAGGAATAAATTATATTTTAATCAAACTTCTCATAACTTTTACATCGATTTAGTAATAGTTTCATTTTATAAAATAAAAAAATATAAAAATATTTTTTATATTTTCTGTCATTACCATTTAAAATATTATAAATAAATTTATCATTTTCTATTGTATCAAATGTCATAAAAATTTTAAAATTTTAAATGTTTAATAAGAAAAATTACATGTGCCAAAAAAAAATTTGAGTAAAAGATTGGAGGCCAAAAATCAGAAAATATATCTGAGCATCTGACACACTATTAGCGTTAGTATCATGCTTCTGTTGTCTAACAAAATAAATTAAAAGAATAAAAATTACAAATATCATCCAAACCGTACAAAGCAAAAGCCTAGCAAAATCGAAAAGAACCTTACCTACTAAAATCATTACAAATAATTTGATAACAAAATAATGGATAAGACGACCACCATTGAAAAAAAGAGTGCAAAATTTCATGTTTGGCTAAAGAATCTGCAGCAGCATTTCCTTCTCTAAAAATATGACTAACTCAAAAATTCGTTTTGCAAACATCTAAGCCATTTCTGTTGAAAAAATAAAATAAAATGACAACATATACAAGTGTTAAAAAAAACTATAATCCTTTTATAATAAAAATAATAAAAAGATAAAACCTAAAAATATTTACCTATAGCTTTCTTATAAAATATCTTGAAACAAAAATAAAAATTGATGAAAACTTTTTGTGATGCATATATAATCAAAGGTTAATTATTTTTAGGTCAAATACTCATTTTCATCCCTGTATTTTACTCTTTTGGTCTATTACATCCCTCAACTTTCAAATTTGCCTATTAAACATTTTAACTTCTATTTTATGCCTATATCATCCATGATTCAGAGCATTAGAGCGCGTGTACAGAACATATGTTGACTTGTCAAATATCATGCAACACATGGACATATTTTAATAGTCCGAATACTCCTTTTCACCCCTAAACTTTATCATTTTGCTCTATTAAACTCCTCAGCTTTCAAAAATTGCCTATTGTACATCTTAACTTCTATTTTGTGCCTATACCACCCATGGTGCTATAGTGATAGACGTGCATGAATTTGTTTAATTTCAATCGCTTATCCATGCTGGCAATGCATATGTTTAATAGAAAATTAAAATGTTAAATTATGGGTGATATAGACACAAAATAGAAGTTGAAATGTACAATAGGTAAATTTAAAAGTTGAAGGGTACAATAGACCAAAAGAGTAAAATTCAAGGGTGAGAATGAACATTCGGCCATTATTTTTATATCACTAAGTTTGAACTATTATATTACTAAATTTTTATATTTTTAGTAATTAATTGAAATATTTTTTTTTTAACCAAAGTGTTAGTTGTTGGAAATTAGATTAAAAGGGAGGGGATGTAGAATTGGATTCGTCGCCTAAGGTCCTGCACGCCTTCACCCCACGCCATTAGCATGGGGCTAATTTAAATATTTTTAAAACTATATTCTATTCAAAATTATTATATTTCTGCGGCATTGAATAATTAAATAATTAAAAAATAATTATAGTATCTAAAAACTTGTAGAATACGATCACAATTGGTAGCGGGTGGAACTACATGAGTGACGGTAGCGGGTGCAATTCAATCTCGGGGCCTTTGGTCAACTGATCGCGTTATCTGGAAACGTGGTGGCAATCAGCAACGAGACATTGGCCACTGCTTTGCTGCTGCCCATTGTTAGTGGGATTACACAGCACCTTTCAACAATCTAAAATTGAAGAATTAGACTAAACTTTCCAGATTTTTAACACTAAAATTGAGTCTCTTTCAATATAAATTTTTGAATTCAGTTCAAAATTATTCAAAGCAATTATAAATTACAATTTACAATCAATATTTAATAAATTGATAATTTATTTATTAATAAAATTTCGAATAACTATAAAAAAAATGTAATTTTATTTTTTAACAAGTATATATGATTCTTTTTACTGATAAACTGAGATATATAGTTTATACCAAATATAAATAGCATGGGTCTGATGTAATGGTGATATGATGCTGAGATGGAACAGATGACACCCCCCTTTCGTCTTCACATAACATTAACGAACGGTGTTAAGTCAATACATTTGAAATTGTTAATGACAAAAACTATACATTTTAATTTATCACCTAAAAATTAGGTCAAAATATAAAACATGTATATATACATACATCCTAACCTGCTACATATGATAAAACATTTTATCACGGAATCAAGGTATTTGGTTGAGAGTAGTCGATCTCCTAGTCTCATTAGCTCTCACATTTAAGTCAAAAGGTTTAGCCATCTAAGCTAATTGTTAACCTTTGCATGATCAATCTCTAATTATCCTTACTTTTGATTTTAACAATCAATTTTAGTCTATTAATATGTGTGTTTAAGTGAGTATTTTAATTAGATTTAAGTCCATATTCAATTGGTGAAGTTTTGAAGTCAAATTAAAGCTATTTGGGAGTCGTAAGAATCTTCACAATCTTGGTCATGATTGTGAGGAGCATCATGAGCCAAAAAGAAAGTTGAATTTATGTCATATGAAATGACAGAGCCCCTCACGGTCTATCTCACGATCGTAATTATCTCAATCACGATTCCGAGCAAGTGAAATCCAAGTGAAGAAAAGTGGTATTGCAGCTTATGGTTCCGGTCATGATCATGATCGGGATCACGAGAGTTGCAGAAATGACTTGGCAATCTCTGTAACGGCTATTTCGGAGCTAGAAAATTAGAGGTCACAAGCATGAAACTTCCCTAGATGATCATGAGCAACTTTTCTCTTGTAAAAAGTTAAAGAAAACCTTAAATGAAGAGGGAGAAAATGGGGATGTTATGACATGACTCTAACATATATAATTTAAATCTCTAGCTACAAATACATTCTCAAAACACATTCCATAGGTTAGGAAGTTTGTTGGAAAGATTAATTGTGAAATTTATTGCTTTGTAAACTTATTGTCACTATTTTTCTTTGTATTTAACTCTTGTAACCAAACTCTTGAGAGAGTTGGGGAGTGATAGAAATAGATTTTTCATTCTACTCATTCTTTGGGATTGAAGAAGTGGGTCGTAAGGTTCTTTATCTTTGGGTTGTTGTTGATCCCTTAAAAAAATAATTTGTTGTAAAAGTTTTGAGTTAGGCTTGAAAACTCAATTGAAAAGGTTTAAGTGTGAGTTTTAAAAACATTTGGGAATAGGTTTAAATGTAAGTCTAAAAAACACTTAATGAAAAGTTGTGAGTAAGCCTTAAAAATTTAAGTTGTAAAGGTTTGAGTTGAGTTTTAAAAAATTATTGTGTAATCATTCTAAATTAATAGATTGGACTAGGTGATTTTGAAAAATTTAATTTGGGGTTAAATTAGGTGAGAAATGTAAAATTGTTGAGAATCTAAGCTTTTTAAAATCATTTGTGTTCTTATGTTTTCATCTTTGTTTCAATCTTCTTTCATTGTTTGTTGTTCCTTTAAATTAACCATTTTATTTTCCCTTTTCCTTTAAACTTTTATTAGCTCTATTAACCCCTCTCTAAGGATCCAACACACACACATATATATATATATACATTGATAAATAATTACATGCTTTGCAAGTAAATAAAAAAAAATTTATGCTTATGATAGTAAATAAATTATTAAATATATACTTTGATATTATTATTATTTAATCAAATAAAATATATAACAATAATAAAAAGTATTATTTATTTATATAACAATTTAATATTACAAATTTGATATAGTTATAATTCACTGCAATTTTAATAAATTTTTTGTTTAAATAATTATATAATATTCTTTTAATATTTTTTTATAATTAATATTATTCTTAACTCTAAAATTTTATATAAATTTTTTTTTGTAACTATGATTAATTATAAGATAATAAGAAATTATTAGTTATTTTTTAACAGAAAATTTTAAAAAACAATAAAAAGTTATATTTTCTTTATGTAACAATCTAATATTACAACCTCATTAACTTATAATTTATTTCAATTTTAGTAAATTTTCTATTTGAGCAATGACACATTATTTTTTCAATATTTTTATATTAGTACTTTTATTTATTTAAAAGTAATTTAATGTAATTTTTTAAATTTCAGATAATAATTAAATGATAGAGATTATTTACTTTAATGTTAACTCTTTCTATTAAATTATAATAAAAATATAAAAAAAAATGATAATTAAACTACTTTTCTTATATAGCAGAAACACTTCTTTAAAACAAATTATATGCTTTTTTTTTAATATGATTATAGATACAAGACAAACAAAAAAAAATTTAATTAATTCAATTTTAATTTTTTACTTACTAAAATTTAATTTGACAAGTTTTTAAAAATAATAAGTGTATTGTTTTATTTATATGACAATCTAAGTTTTCAACTTTCATAGAGTTACATTATAAAATAGTAAATTATTATAATTTTAGCAAATTTTCTATTTGAACAATTATGCAAAACTATTTCAACATTTTTATCTAAAAAATAATATAATTTTACAAACTTGATAGAGTTATAATATAATAATTTATTACATTTTTTATAAATTTTCTTCTTAAACAATTATACACCAATCTTTCAACATTTTTATTTTAATATTTTTTCATAATTAATTATTTTATAAAATTTATTAATTTTGATTTCAATTATTTATTTATTAAATTTAATTTAGTAAGACTTATAAAATTATGTTATATAATATGATTTATATTATATATAATATGAGTAGACCCAATTAAATAGAAAAAACATATATATTTTAACAAAATCACATTAAAATTTTAATTAATTTAATTTTTATTAGAGGTAAGATAGAAGTTAACCTAATTAAAATAGAAATTAACCTAATTAAAATAGAAATTAACCTAATTAAAATAGGAAACATACTTTTAGTTTGGAATTATATTTTAATTAATTTAATTTTTATTAGAGATAAAATAAAATTTACATTTTAAATAATTTAATTTTATTTTATTTATAAATGATTAAATTATCCAATTTTTACATAATAATGAGTGAAAATATTTTTATAATTTTGTTTGTCCCCCCTTCGTACGTACATTTATATATATATATTATATACTAGTAAAAAACCACGTACTTTACATGTAAAGAAAAAATTTTAAACTCATAATAGTAAATATACTATTAAACATATCTTGTGATATTATTATTATTATTATTATTATTATTTAATCAATAATTTTTTTTAAAAAATAAAAGTGTTAATTATTCATATAAAAATTTAATATTACAAGTTTAATATAGTACTACTTTTTTATACTAACTTTTTATATAATAACCAATTATACTACTTTTTTTTTAATGTAAGAGAAATGGTAATCTAACAAATTATATGCTCATTCTTTTAAAATATGATTCTAGATACAAGACAAATAAAATTTTTTAATTAATTTAATTTTAATTCTTTACTTAATAAACTTTAATTTAATAAGTTTTCAAAAATAATAAGAGTATTATTTTATTTATATGGCAATCTAACTTTTTAATATTGATGGAGTTACATTATTATAGTAATTTTATTACAATTTTAATAAAATTTCTACTTGAACAATTATACAATACTCTTTCCACAATTTTTATCTAAATAACAATCTAGTTTTACAAATTTGATAGAGTTATAATGTAAGAATTCATTAATTTTTTTTTTATAAATTTTCTATTTAAACACAATAATCTTTCAATATTTTGATATTAATATTTTTATAAATAATTATTTTATAATTTTGCTTTTAATTATTTACTTATTAAATTTAATTTAGTAAGACTTATGAAATTATATCATCTAATTTTTTTTGAAGGAAATCATCTAATTTTATTTATATTAGATAAAATATAAATGGGCCTAATTAAAACATATATATATATATAAATAAAATTACAACTAGAATTTTAATTAATTTAATTTTTGTTATCAATAAGATAAAATTTAACACAATTAAAATAGAAAATAAATTTTCAATCAAATTATAATTGCATTTCAATTAATTTAATTTACTAGAAAATGAATATAATTTAACCTAATTAATATAGAAAATATATTTTTTCAATTAAATTAGAAATATAGTTTAATTAGTTTTTAATTTAATTTTTAGTATTAAACGACTAAATTATTTAGTTTTTATATAATAATGAATGGAGACTTTATATATATATATATATATATTTTTTTTTTTTAATTTATTTATTTCCTACAATTACTTTTATTTTTAAAAACTTTATTAGTAACCACCGTTAGATAACGAGTAGCATGTTCATCGAATGGTGATCAAAATAAAATAAAATCAAAATGACAAAAGAACAAAGTTACCGCAGAAGTATATTTTTATATTTTCTAACATTTTGGAAAATTGACTTTGTTCAGTATAAAATAATTAATAATTTTTTTGAATTTTTTTTGCAATTACTAATTATTTAAAATATTTATACGAAAATATTTATGTATTGCACATTGTATATTTTTGAAAAAATTTCAAAATATTTGATAAATATATAATTGCTTGCTTTATAAAATAAGATCAAAATTAAAAAATATATGTAATAGCAGTGAAAAATTAAAGTTCAATGTGACAATAAAAAATTATTAGTATTAATGTGATTTACAATTTATAATTAAAAGATATATTTTGTCAAATTATAATTTTTTCCTTCATTTAAAATAAAACAAGTAAAATAAATTTATGGTTATTTTAATTTTTACAAAATAAAATATATTTTGTTAATAACCATTGAATGATAAAATACATTTTCTTCCAATGGTGATTAAAATAAAGTAAAATATAAATAACTATAAATAGGAGTGTAACCGAGCCGAGCAGCTTGTGATTCGCAAGCTCGAAAAAAGCTCGTTTGAGTTTGTTTGTTAAATTAAAAGAGCCGAGCTTGAACTTTATTTTGAGGCTCGCAAGCTAAATGAGCCGAATCCAAACTTCCTTAAACTCGACTTGTTTAACTTCGTGAAAAGACTCATTCATAGATTCGTGAGCCAACTCGCAAACAAACTCATTTAATTTACTAACTTGTTAGTTTAAATATTAGTATTATGTAGTAGTATTAAATAAGAATTATATACTCATAATATAAATTATATATAATTTAAATTACTTAATGTAATAGAAAATATATATTAATAATAATTATTATATAGTTTTAATGTAAAGTAATATTAATACGAAGCATAGCATTATGTAAATATTATATAATATAATTAAAATTTTTAATCATAGTAAAAAAATTATATTTGTAATAAAATTTTATAGTGTATAATGTTGAGATTTAGAATTCCAAATTGAATAGGAAATAAAAAAAAAGTTGCAAGGAGAATATAAATTTGGATAAATTACTAAAATCTCCCTGAGATTTACTTAAATATATTAGTCGATCCCTACTGTTTTAGTAATACATTATGACATCCTTGAGTTTTGTTTCCATTATACTAAATCATCTCTCCATTAATTTTACTGTCAATTCATGGATTTAAAATGACTTTTTTAATAAAAAATGCCTTTTGGTCTTTGAAGTTTTATATTTTTAAAATTATACCATTTTTGTAATTTAGATGCCTATTAACTTTTTAATTATTTTCACAAGTAAAAAAAGCTACTTATTTTAATTTTTAATATTTTAAATTTAAAATATGAATGTATATTTTTTTAAAATTTTAATTTAATAACAAATAAACATTAAGACAAAAAAAATTGTAATAGCATTACTACTTTTTACAATATCTTTGATTATAGAAATCTTGTTTTTTACAAATTTTATTTTTTAAATTAAAATATAATGATGAAAAGAAACACTAAACACTGTAATTTTTAATTGTATTTTGTAATTTTTATTTTTAATTTAAATAAAATTTAAATTTCATATTTTTATATTTTTAAAAAAATTTCATAAATATTAATATTTTTATTTAGATTCACTTATGATCACAATTTTTGACTAATGTGAATAAGTTTTTATATTATAAGTTTTCAGTAAATTTTTACAATAATTTAAGAAATTTAAAAATTTAATAAAGGATGAATCTAAGTGAAAAAAAATTAACATTGAGTAAAATTCTGATATAAAATATAAAGTTTATTTTAATAAAAAAGTATACAATAAATTTTTATCATAATATCTTTTTAATCATAGTATCTTTACCTAAAAGAGGTATAATTTTCATTGAAAATAAAATTTTTATAATTTGGAATATTATTAAAATAAGTAATGCATTTACAATTTTCTTTATATATTAACATTTTATATATATATATATATATATATATACACACTTTTTAATTTATAAATAAAATATTATTCTCTATAAAAATAATTTTAAATGAGTGGATTTATTTTTCACTTGTGAAAGAAATTAAAAAGTGATATAAAAGTTAAAAGGTAAAGAATTCAATGAATTTTAAAAATATAAAACTTTAAAGATAACAAGAAAATATTTTCTGTTAAAAAATTATACTTTAATCCATAATTTGATAGCAAAACTAATAGGAAATGAGTTAGTATAATATAAATAAAACTAAGGGATATCATAATATATTATCAAAATAGTAGCGATCGATTAATATACTTGAGAAAAATCTTAGGAGGCTTAGTAATTTATCCTATAATTATTATGGCGTATAGTTTCACAATAAAAAACCTAAATTAAAATGAAATAAACGAAAAGTAAATGAATAATTTATAAAATAATATTGTCTAACATATGTGTAAACCATGTAGTTGAAAGATGAGCCGAGTCAAGTAGTTTTGGTGGGCTAAGTCATTTAGCTATGTGTTGAGCTTGCATAGTTCTAGAACTCAGCTCAAACTTGTCAAATACAAGCTCGAGTCGAGTTTGAGCCAGTGTTTTAAAAATTTAATAAATTCTAGTTCTAGAACTTGAAGTAACCACAAAATTTCTCTTAATTTTTATATTCATGTAAAAAGATATTAGAAATTTTTTTAAATATAAGTTTTTAGTTTTTGATTATATATATAATTTTATAATTTTTATCTTGATAAATCTAATAAACTAATATTTAAATATTTAAATATTTAAAAATTTTCAATTTATGATATATAGTAATGTATTTATCTGATAACTACAATTTACATATTAAAAAAATATTAAAGAATTCATTGATTTTCAAATAAATTTTACCAATTCTTCACTTGTCAGCATACACCACTCATCAATTAGAACTGAAGATGCTTCAGGATGAATACTGTTATCTTATAAAGCAGTCTGAAATAAAAAATCAAACTATAGCTGAATTTTATTTTTTTAGATCAAAATTAGGGAAAGGGAGAGTCAGTGGGGTTTGAACAGTCACTTGTGACATCTTTGACGGATGCTGGGCAACTATAGTTGAATTGAAGTAAAAAATTTATGGCAAAAAAAAAGTCAAAAATATATATTTTTTTAGCATTAAATTGAAGTCAAAATAGCAAAACTACCATCAAAAATAGAAAAACGAGTAATGTCAAAGTCATATCCTCCGCCCACTTTAATAAAATTCTCTACTTGTACCCCTTTCCAAAAGCTCCATTATTCGGAATTAGCTAAGAGGTAAGTCTTCGACAATGTATTTTCATCGCCGTAAAATGTTTGACAATTTCAATACAATCATTTATTTTGAGATATTAAAACTTGATTCCGCAGATTGAATTGCCAGAATATGCATTGCTTTTTTATTTTTTTTTTCAAAAGTTCTAAAACTTGATTTCTAACAATTTTTTTTTACAAATCGGTGTGTACAGTAAATCTTAAAAATTATTAAAAAAAATAATTTTTTTTGTGTAAAATTATTTGGGTCATAATTTTTAAAAAGTTTCGTAATATTAGGCTCTGTTTGTTTGTGGAAAATATTTTGTCATTGAAAAATATTTTCTCTAGAAAATATTTTTCAAAAAAAATATCTTCCAAAGAAAATATTTTTTTATGTTTGGTTGCAACACTAAAAAAGACAATAAATGAGAAAATAATACATTAAAAAATAAAAAAAAAGATAATAAATGAGAAAAGAAGACATGAAAAAATATTTTTCCATTCTTAAAATGAAAAACTATTTTTCTTTGTTTTAAAGTAATTTTCTTTGACGGGTATATTATTTTCCTTTGACTTATTTTTTTAAATAATTCAAACACTGAAATATAAAAAAAATATTTTCTAAAAGAATATTTTTCGCAAACAAATAGAGCCTTATTCATCATATTTGCTACCCTATTTTAAAATTAGACGAAGGTAAAGTTACTGTAATTTTTAAGAAATTAAAACTAATTGAACCATATTACTAAAAGAATTATGTTAAAATTTCAACAACCGATTTTTTTCTCAATTTAGAAAGAATAATTCTCGCCATTATAAGGAAAATTGATAAAAAAAAAAGTATATATATATATACGTTATTTGAGATATTATAGTAGTTGGAGTTAGGAAAAAATTTTCTTCATAAATGTTAGGCATATTTGTGCGAAAAGTCCAAGCGTTTCAATTTTATTCCAATCTTTTAATGTTGTTAAAATCGTATCGATTTGACAAATATT
This sequence comes from Mallotus repandus, assembly GCA_949671775.1. NCBI lineage: Eukaryota > Viridiplantae > Streptophyta > Magnoliopsida > Malpighiales > Euphorbiaceae > Mallotus > Mallotus repandus. The sequence continues at coordinate 29,653 of CATIWM010184614.1, forward strand.
TGACAATTTTAACATAAATAATTTTTTATTAAAATAAAATAAAAATACTGGCATAATATCTTATAAAATATCAAATTTGCCCTTTTTAATTTTCTGAATCTATAATAGTCTATTGTTAACAAAAATCCAAACATTTTAAATTTTTGATAAATTTATCCCAATTTTTAAATTTTGATAAAATATTTTAATTTATCCAATTTATTAATATAAATAATATTTATTTAAAATTAAATAAAAATACTTACATAATAATAAAACAATTATATTTACTATTAAAAAATTATTAAATTCATAAATGACTTTCATTATAATAATTTTAGAAAATAAATATTTTTTTAATATAAATAATTATTACTCTAGATAATTCAAAATTTTTAATGATTTCATAATTATTTATTTAAAAATATTTAAAAATATCTAACTTTTACATTTAAATAAAATTTCTCATGTTTTACTACACATACATATATATAATTTTATTAAAATAATAGTCCATCATAAATTTAAAAATTTATCATATGTAAATTTTATTTTTAATTATCATGTCAATACTTTTTATCCAATTAATCAAATGATTTTTAAATTAAAATATTTTTCAAAATTAAAAATGGGATAAATTTGCCAAAAGTTGCAAACATTTAAATTTTTTAAGCCAATAGACCTTATGGATTTTATAGTATAAAGGATAAATTTGACATTTTATAGATGTCATATCAACATATTTTATTCTATTTGACCAAATGTTTAGTTGTGCTAAAATTATCAAAAATGTATGAGATTGGAACATTTTTACCAAAATTAAAAAGTTAAAATAAAATTATAAAAGTAGTAAATGGTTGGATTTTTAATACCAATAGGCCTAAATGTTATGCAAGTATTATTGGATTATAAAATTTTATGCACGAAAACACTAAATTAATTGGATGATGGCACCCGCACCACTTGATTCATGACCTTTGAGGTCATGGGTTAAAGTCCTAGAGATAATGTATCTAGATATTTAAATGTTGAGCTACCCACTTAGAGTTGGTTAATTTCAGTCACGGAGTCGGCTCCGTTTAGAGGTAGAGGGTTCAGATCCCCTCCCCTTAAAAAAAAATTGAATGATGGCGATTGGAGTAAGTTGAATATTATTAATATGTAATAAAAGCTTAGGACCATGTATAAAGGCTAATTAATATGTGCATTGAATATAGTATTAATTTTAGTACAACATATTTTACTTCGGCTGCTGTTACTCTGGTGAGAATATGATCGCTGAACTATGAATATCAGTGTTTTATTTTTACATATAATGAGTTTTATTCACTTCCTTTTGGAAATGATAGTAGTAAATGTCTTTGCCTTTTATTTGAATTATTTTTGTTTCTATACATCAGCAAAGTTTATGTATTTTGAACTTTGTTTAGGATTACCAATTACTAATGCTGCTAAGAAAATAAGTGGAGTTTATATGTGTTGCAGGAGATATTTTCTAAGCTTGTCAAAATCATTGGAAAGCAAGCCAACCTCACCAAAATCAACAAACATTACCGCAAAGGCTGAAGTTAAGGCAACTTGATACCTTATGCTTTTTTAGCAAAGACCAATAGTCTTTCCTTTTTGGATTAATGCCCTGAGTCTAAGAGTTACAATTTGTTGAAAAGATTGTTGTTGGATGTCTAGTGATCATGTATCAGCTCATTTTCTGGGCGTTTTAAAAAGTTTTCATCCTTGTTAGATGAAGTCCAAAGCAGTAGAAATAAAAATTTACGGTCAACATAGATTTAGCATTCCTGACTTAGTTCTCTACAAGGTCTGGAGGTGAGATTTTGATTACTCATGTCTCTTACAATTAATAATTAATAGAATATCTCCCAGCGAGTGTAAATGTTCCAGCATGTGTTGCTGTTGCATAATTCTTGACTTAGCTCTTCCTTTTTGCTTGCACATCATAACCTAGTTGTGGAACATGTTAGAAATTTTAATTTCTAATATTGATTGATATAATTTAAGTAATTGATAATTGTTATTGTTGTACACACGGTGATGATTAGTGTAGTATTTAAGAGACAATTATCAGGTGTAAATCCCTCCATGCCAATTCGTTAAAATTTAAGTATTAAGTGGTGTTTTGTATAATGGTCTTTTGGTAATTGGACAAAACATGGCATAAAGTTAAAAGACGTGTTTTGTTCAGGATTGGAAGTTACGTCTTTCTTTTCTTAAAAAAAAAAAAAAACACTCTGCTCTAAGGGTTTGATTCATTCATTAAGAATCAAACAAGTCCTTTTATCATCAAAGGGCGAATTTAAGTATTACGGATTTGGCATAGGAAAACATATATATTATTGCTTGGGATATTTAATTTTCGTGATGGATTCTTCAAGTAAGTTTTCCTTTACTGTAACTTTTATAATTATGCCATGATTTAATATTTTGGTTAATTTGATTGTTCTATTAGGATCCTTTAAGTTAATCGCTTCCGCATTTAAGTTATGATTAACAAGAATATATATATATATATATATATATATATATATACACCCATTGACCAGAACATGATGAGCACTCCAACGCAGTGGATTAATTTATTAAAATAAGGTTGCCTCCAATAATAACCAAACCTTAACTACCTCTTTTTCTTTTTCTCCTCTTAATCCTTAGTTTTTTTTATAACTTTTTTTTGGCCACCGGTATTCATTTTTTGATTGGCGCTGATCCCTTCTATTTCTATTTCATTTGCTTGATTTTGTTTTTTTTTTCACTAAATAAATACAGATCTTTAATCTATTTGTATTTTAATTGAAATTTTGAATATTCCTTCATAAAATTTTTGTTTTTAGTGGGATTATTATTATTTTTTTTTTATGAAATATGGATATCTCCTTATTGTAATTTTTTTTTTATTTCTGTAATCGGATTCATTTAAAGATTAGAAAGCCAATTTACGACTAAATAAAGCCGTGGAATGGAGTGTATGGATAACAAGTTGCAAATCAGAAGAGTCTGTCAATGTGATTGAGAAATAACAATAAAAAATTTTATAATTTTAACGAAATTTATTTTGATATTTTTTGATTGTACTGTTATTTTTTTTTTTTTTATCAAGATATACTTTTAATCTTATTTTTTTTTTCTCTAAAAGACATAAAACGGCATCACCAATGTGCAAAGTGTGCAGCTTTGCATTGCACTCAGTTAGCCATTACAAAAAATTGGGCTAACAAACAACTGCTCCCAATTTCTGATAACATTAACCAGTCTCAGTCTCTTAATAAAACCTCTGTTGGACTTGTCCAACAAAAATTAACCAATTTTTATCAACCTGCCATCTCTAAACTATGCCACTCTAGAAAATGCTAAATGGGCTATAGGCAAATGACACAACTGCTTTTTGTTCTTCTCTGTATTGCCTAAATTTATCGAACTAATGCTTGGAAATTTTGGCATATACAGCCTCCAAGCTTTAATAAATTTGACATGTTGATCTATGTATTACTTTGGTTCACTAGCAAGAATAGTGCAATGACCTTCGTTTTTATATATATATATATATACACACTATCATAATTTTATTAATATTAAATACGTTAATATTTAAATATTAATATTTAAATATTAATATTTAAAATAATAACTATACATATTCAATGAGATAATACCTTTTTTTTACCTTTTTGAATAAAAATAAAAATTAATTAAATTCAACAACAATAAAAGGATTTAGATTAATGGCTTAAGTTTAATTGCAATATTCACATGGTTGAATTGTAATAAGAACCCTAACAAAAAATTTAGTTACTCATGTTAATGTTAAGAGACAAAGAAGAAGAATTGAAGAAAATAAACATCATCATTAATTCAAAATAGAAATGAACAATAAGAAGTATTTAGAAAAACCCTTTTAGAATAGAAGGCTTATTGTTCTTCAATCCTTATGCTCAATCTCCAAACCAACATAAAAAAAAACTAGTCCTTGTTCTCTCTAAAATGATCAAAAGAAAAATGTAATGTAAATTTAGAAAAATGACATATTGTTTTGTTTCTAGACACTACTCACACATAAAACCCTAGCTTCCAGTCCCTAAATTGTTTCCTTTCAAATCTCCATCATATCAACCAAGATCAGCAATTAAAATTCAAATTCGAATTTACTGCCAGCAGGTCGCACAACTGTGTGTGTTGAGGCACATGGCCATGTGCCAGTTTTTCTCCATGATTTAAGGCAATCGACTTTTAATGCTTCCATGCATGCTCCTTTGATTCTTCCAAAACCTTCATGAGTCCCATGCATCTTTCCTTTACTGTTCTTTGACACCTACATGCACAAAAATAACCAAAAATACTAAAACTACACACACAAATCATGCACACTTACATTTAATTTCAAGAAAAATTCAACAAAAGACTACAAATGCAACCAAAATGACACCTAACCTGAACACATTGAGTGCTCAAAATAATGCATTTCTCACACTTATAAGATATTAATATATCAAGTGTAGATTATAATTTTCTCTCTGATAATTTGTTATGTTTAATTTAATGAAGAATAACCATAATTCTTGATTTGTTGTGTGGCCATTTTTTAGATTTATGAATATATAAACATTAACATATATAGATTTTCTGGAAAAACCATAATTCTGAATTTATGAATAGATTTGATTGAAAAGTCACTATGATTCTAGTTTATTAAAAAATAAACAAGACTTAGTTTGGGGAAAAAAATATAATTAATATATTTAAATTATAAAATTCATATTAATTTTTTAATAAATAATTAAAATTTCAAATATATAGATTTTTTTATTATATGATCCTAGAAAAATATTTTGAAATATAAATTTTTGTATATATATTTGTTTCATATATAGAAAATAAACTAAAAATATACAAACCATAAACCAATAATATACCAAAAAATCAATAATATTGGGAAAATAAACCAAAAGTATATGAAAAATATTTCAATTTTCATGTCCTTGGAATTTGTATTCCAATCACGATGAAACAAAACCGCTAACATAATAGCCATGAGGCGATTGCAAATATAAATTGTGTTAGAAGTTATTTTTTTTATTATAATTGTAATGAAGATATTGTATCAGAAATATAAAATATACAAAATATATTTTAAATTGACAAAAATATATACAAAATTTTTGAGTATTCATAGTTAAAGTAAAAGAGATTGTTTCATATATAAAAAAATAAATCAAAAGTAAAAAAATAAATAACTAGATAAATAAATGTAAAATATATAGAAAATATTTTAAATTGAAAACAATATACGTAATATATGTTAATTATAAAATATATAAAAAATATTCCAAATTTCATTATATGAAAATTAAAGTTATTATAAAACTATTATAAAAAAGTCAGTCATAAAAAGAGGCTAAGAGATATGCACATGCAAATGCAATAATGGCATTGGTACTTTTCTTGCTATAATTACAAATATAAATACTAGAAGAACCAAAGAGAAATTCAATAAATTTTATACCATTCAACCAACTTTTTAAGTTTAAATACATCATTTTATTTTATTTTCTACTTT
>CATIWM010184649.1:0-12363 GCA_949671775.1 Mallotus repandus
GATAATTGGACCTTTGTGTCCTAATTCTTAGTATCCAAAAGTCAATAATATGCATTATGAAGCATGCATGTTAACTACCATATTTAACTAGCAACTTAAGCTTCTATTGTTTATTTAATCTATAAATTAAGTCAAACTATATATTAATAGTGGTTCATGTTATTTTATATTGTGAAGAAAACTTGGCCCTTGAAATAAATTAAGTCTCTAAACAGTACTAAAAAATAAAATTAATGGGTGCAATTACTTTGAATAAGGGTAACTATGTGTGGCGATTTGTGCCCGTCGCAACACAATAATTATTTTTAATTACTGGATTATTCAATTAAAAAGAGAGAGATTATAAAATTTTTATAGTCACAATAATACTATTATTGTCGGGTCCAAACCGTAAGCAACCTTTTGAATAATAAGGGTGTTTAACAAATAGTAGCAGGATGTGATGAAATGATAATTCATGTATTGATTTTAACGAAAAGCCCACCTAATATTCTATTCACAAAAATTAGTGGGTGTTATACAGGAGCACCCTCCTCATGATACACGCTGAGATGAAATAATTAAATTCAATTTATGTAACTAATGATCTCGGAAGATATAATTGAACAAATTTTACTTAGCAATACTTAAATATGGAAAAAAATAGATATAGGGAACCGTTCCATGAATAGTAGTATCATGAAGAAAAAAGAATTTTTAAGCCCTTTTTTATTTTTTTTAACAAATAAAATTTAATGTTTATACATCGTTATTCAAAAAATAAAATAAAAACAGACTTATTTTTTTTAATTTTATTTAAAAAAAAAGATTTTTATCTTTTGCCATTACTTATCATGAACTGATGTGTCCTTTTATCTATTAAATATTTATATAAATTATAGTACAGAAAAATAAAAAATTTATGTTATTTAATTTGATCATATGATCTAACTTTTCTTTTTTTATAGTTGTACCAAGTGGTACAAAGCATTGACAACTATTGTGATATAACTGTTATTGATTTGACATTATTGTATTATTGATTTATTGCATAAATATAAATAGAATGTGTAAGTTGTAAAAGTAAATGCAAACAAGATATTTGGAATTGTGTATATTTCTATATACTTTTCATATAAACGATTACAAAGAGAAGTATATATATTGCGTATAGTTACAAGAGAGATAAGAATAAATAATAGCTTTTAACAAACTAATGATTAGAAGTGTACAATTTAATTACGGTATGGTAACTATGTTAATATCCCTGGCAAGCTGATGGGGAGTGAGAAATGAGACGTAGTTTGCTGTAAAAATGCTAGAAAAGATGCACTCCCAGAAGCTTGGTGAAGATATCGCCGATTTGATCTTTGGTAGATAAAAAGCCAATTTGTATTGTTCCTTTTGCTACTTGCTCCCGAACAAAATGAAAATCAAGTTCGATGTGTTTGGTGCAAGCATAAAAGATTGGATTGTAGGACATATAGATGGCGGCAAGGTTATCACACCATAAAGTAGGTGGTGTAGAGGTAGAGAAACCAAGTTCATGTAACAAAGATTGAATCCATAGTACCTCAGCGGTGGTATTTGCAAGAGCCTTATGCTCACTTTTTGAGGAAGAACGAGCGACAGTGTTTTGTTTCTTGGCACTCAAGGAGATCAAAGAGTTACATAGATAAATACCATAACCACTTGTGGAACGGCGAGTGTCTAGACAACCACCCTTATCACTATCTGAGAAACAATGTAGAGAAAGAGTGATGTTGATAGTGTAAAATAGAGAGTAACGCATGGTATGCTTGAGATAACATAGAATCCGCTTGACAGCTGCCCAGTGGACCTCAGTTGAGGAGTGCATCTATTAACAAAGGTGATTTACAGAGTAGGCGATGTCAGGCCTTGTAAATGTAGCATATTGTAGCGCACCAACAACCTGCCGATAATGATGAGGATCATCAAACAATTTGCCCTGTGATTTGGATAATGGAGGAGTTGTAGCTGTTGGAGTCTGACAGCCATTGGCATTATGCAAACCTATCTTTTGAAGCATATGTATATTTCTGTTGATGAATAAAGAGGCCATCTTTGGTTCAGCCAACTTGAATTCCCAGAAAATAGCGTAGTGGTTGGACATCTTTGACTGGGAATTCATGCTGCAACTTAGTGAGAACCTGATTGATCAACGAAACAGAAGAACCCGTAATAATGATATCATTAACATAAATTAAGAGAATAACCAAATCAGTGCCAATTCGATAAACGAACATAGAAGAGTCAGCCTTGGAAGGAGAAAATCCATGAGTCATAAGAAAAGTGCTGAGTCTGGAAAACCAGGCATATGGAGCATGTTTTAACCCATAGAGTGATCGCTTGGGAAGACAAACATGGTATGGATATTGAGCATTAACAAACTTAAGCGGTTGTGTCATATAAACAATCTCACCAAGAGTGCCATAGAGAAAGGCATTAGATATGTCCAATTGTTGTAATGACCATTGATGCATAGTTGCCAAAGATAACACAAGCCGAATAGTGGTGGCTTTTATCACCGGACTGAAAGTTTGATCATAATCAATTCCACTTTGTTGGTTGTAGCCTTTAGCCATAAGTCTGGCCTTGTAGCGTGTTGTCAGGATTGCATTTGATATGAAACACCCATTTATTTCCAACAAGATTACAGCCAGGTGGTTTAGGTACAAGCTCCCATGTATTATTTTGAATTAAGGTTGTGTATTCATCAAGAATAGTAGCTCGCCACTCTTTATGTTTATTGGCATTGGTGAAACAAGTTGGTTCGGTTTGAGGAGAAAAAGAGGGTGAAAAGAGATGAGTGAGGTTAGCATGGCGGTGTTGCATGGTAGAAGGGCGCAACTGCATACTATGGGTTCGAGTGGGAGATGGTTGATGAGAAGTAGAGGAAGAAGTGTTTGTGGGTTGGTCTGGTTATAGATGTGTATCACGTAAAAGATCAACAACAAGTTTAAGTTTGGGTGGATTGGTTGTAGGAGATAACGGTAAAGAGGAGAGAGATTCGTTTGAATTGTCAAATATAGAGGTATCCGAATTGGTTAGAGGAGTTTGTTGAACAGAAGGAGATGAGGTGGGCGAGTGTGTAAAATGGTGAGGAAGAGAAGATAAGGAAGAGAAAATAGTAGACATACCTGAAAGAGGAGGATAATCATGACTTGTTTGTTATTGTAACCAACTTGAATTATCTTGACAAGGAGTGGAAGGCGCAGAAGCTAGTGTTTGAGAAGGAAATAAACTCTCATCAAATTTGACATGACATACAATGTATATGTGACCAGTTGTAGGGTCTAAGCAATAATGGCCATGATGCATTAGGGAAGGTCCTAAATATGTGCATGGGGTGGACCGAAAGATAAATTTTTGGGACTAATAAGGACGAAGAAGAGGGTACACACAACACCCGAAGATTTTTAGATCATGATAATTAAGAGAGTGACCGAATAATTTTGAATGAGGACATGAATGTTTAATTGTAGGTGTGGGCATTTTATTTATAAGATAGACAATAGTATCAAAGGCATAGGGCTAATATTTAAATGGAACATGTCCATGAGTAAGAAGTGTTAAGCCAGTGTCAATAATATGTCTGATTTTGCGCTCTGCTAAACCATTTTACTCATGTGTGTATAGACATGCTATTCGATGAATTATGCCATTTATTTTGAGAAATTGATGTACTTTTTGAAATTCACCACCCCAATCAGAGTGGAATGCTTGAATTTAAGTATTGAATTGAGTTTGAACAAATTTACAAAAGTTGACAAAGACAACATAGACTTCACTTTTATTCTTGAGAAAGAAAATCCAAAAAAATCTAGTATAGTCATCAATAAAATGAACAAAATAGTGAAAACCAACATTAGACAAAACTGGGGAAGGACCCCAACATCCGAATGCAAAATTTGGAAAGGAGCACTAGTTTTATGTTCTACAGAAGCAAATGGTAATTTAGAAAATTTGCCTAATAGACAAGACTTGCAAGGTAAAAATGGAGCTACACTAATGGGGATTTTATTATACTAAGCAATTTTATTGAGGACTTGGCGATGTGGATGGCCAAGACGTGAGTGCCAAAGTGCATGAGAGTCGTTGGAGGTGGCAGTGGTGAGGAAGGCAGTATTTAAGCTAGATGGGAATTGATACAAGCCATGTTTATTTTCACCCTTTAGTAGTATTTGACTGGTTTCATAATCTTTAACAAAAAAAAAGTGTGGCAAAAATTCAAAGTAGCAACCATTGTCAATGCAAAACTTATGGATAGATATTAATGGTTTTGATATTTATAGAACATGAAGTGTGTTGAATAAAAAAAAAGAAGAAGAGGGAGTGTTAAGATGACATGTACCTGTATGAGTTATATCCAAACCTGCACCATTGCTAACATAGAACTTGTTATAATCAGGGAATGATTGAGGTTGATGAAGAGAGCTGAGATCGGGAGTGATATGGGCAATCGCTCCTGTGTCAGCAAGCCATGGTTGAAAGTGGTTTGGAGAAGATGGAGGTAATGGCTGGTGGTTGTAACTAATGTGGGCTTACGGTGAAGGGACATGCGAGTGCTGAGTAGAGAAGTTACGCTGAAATCTGCATCAACATGAGGCGACTATATGATTTGACAGTCCGCAAATTTGGCAAGCTGGACCACGATGATAGCGTGGAGTCCAGGAAGGTCGGGGTACAGAGAATAGAGTCCAGGAAGGTCGGGGTACAGAGAATGGAGTCCAGGAAGGTTGGGGTATAGAGAATGGAGGACAGTGTGTTGATGGTGAGCGAGAGGAAGAAGAAAAGGTAGAATTTGGTGGTGTAGGCAGCAAAGGAGGTCGATGAGCAAGATGTGCTGTGTAGGTGTCGGTATTGCTTTTAAGAAGAATTTTATGAGAGACAAGCTAGATATGGAGCTCATTGAAGGTTACTAGTTTAGCACACATATTAATGAAGAAATTATACTCTAGTATTCAAAACCAATGTTGTAGAAGATAATGGCATTGAATTCAGCTGCAGTCATGATTCTACCTGTAGTAGAGAGTTCATCGGTAATGGATTTGGCTTTACGAAGATATTCAGTTACAAAAAGATCATTCTTTTTAAGTTCTTGTAACTCGATGTGAAGTTGAAGTTGTCTGTTTTGGGATATGGCACCAAATGTATTAGCAAGAGCAAGCCAAGCTTGGCGAGAAGAAGTAACTCCAACAATGTAAGGAAAGATATCTTCAGTAAGAGATGAAATAATCTAGGATAGGAGCATTTGATCCTTCTTGAACCAAGTCTGAAATTTTGGATTTGGAATTGAGGTAGGTGGATTATATGTATTCAGAATTATTACGAGTGGTGGTGGGTTGGAACCATCAACAAATCCAATAAGATCTTGGGAATTCAAAAATGGTATGAGTTGAGTTTTCCATGTTAGATAGTTTCTTGGTGTAAGTTTGACAGAGAAATTAACTTTTGTTGAGGTTGCTAGAGGTAAAGATGAAGAAGAGACAAGTATTGTTGCTTGATTTTGAGTGTTTGAAGCCATAGTGCTCTGATACCATGTAAAAGAAAATGCAAAGAAGATATTTGGAATTGTGTATATTTCTATATATTTTTCATATAAATGATTACAAAGAGAAGTATATATACTATGTATAGTTATAAGAGAGATAAGAATAAGTAACAACTCTTAATAAACTAATGACTAGAAGTGTATAATTTAATTTCTGTATGGTAACAATGTCAATATAAGTATCAATGATATGTGCTAAATGAGAGGAGCTCTCTATTCTTTCTCTCGTAATAGTTTCCTATTTTTCCAGAACCAGCTCTTTAGATTTTCAACAATCGTCTCTTCAAATTTCACTCTTGGAAACTAAATATTTCCATATCTCTAGTTATTCGGCTTCAAAATCATCTCTTTTTCTACTTCTTCATCTTTCAAATTTTCTCTCTCACGCTCTGCATCAACAAATAGCCTCTGTGTGTCCAGTAATGGAAGAGCAGTGCTCTAATGATTTCTCAGAGAATGAACTCAGCCATATCATAGTAGGCAAATTACACACTAGGAAACACTGCACTCCTTATCTCCTTAAATTATGGTTGGACCAGGTATGGCATTCGGCTTAAAAATCCTATCTGTTGAATCTATGAATGACGACAACTATTTTAAAATAACAATGAAATATATTAAAGGTAAGCTTTATATTCTCAACAACACTCCATGGTCAGTTTTCCAACTTCATTTTATTGTCAAGAATTAGAATGAACACAAATCTCTTAATGGTTTTTTGTTCAATTATGACAATGTCTAGGTTCATTTTAAGAATCTCCGTTATAAATTTATTTACAAGCCAAATATTGAAAACCTAGTGTTCTAAGTGTTTGAGGATCTGCTTGAAATGGATGATATCTCAAATTTAAGCAAGTCTCAATACCTGGTTGTTAAAGTTAGAGTTAAAATGAATTTTGCCAAGCCTCTCCCAAAAGGTTGTTAGCTAAAGCAGGGGAGCGAGATCTGTACTGCAAATATCGCTACTAAAAACTCCCAGCAAGCTACTATCTTAACAGTTTTATAAACTCTCTTTCTAACTTTGGCAACAAAAGAATTCCACCATCTGATGCTGTAGGCAATCCTAAGAACCCGCAATTTAATGTGGCCAATATCAATGATGTTAAATCATTCAAAGGTATGACAAAGGATGAGATAACCAATAATAGGTTTGGCCCACAGTTGACAAGTAAATCTCACCCACTACTCCAGCAAAGATTTTGGTAGCATCGGGTCTCCCCATCGTAACAGTCACTAAGAAGAAGATTGCTAAAATGAAGATCTAGAATCAGTGCAAGGCTCAAGAAGCTGGCTCTAACCTTGACAACAGTGAGAACACTGTTGAAGCATTTGGGAAGAAAATATATTGCCATTGATAGTCTTTTATCCTTTTTAGTTCTTTTCTTTTGCGTTTTGTTGTTCTAATATGGTTTTAGAGCTGTTTGGCTTTTAATTCCTCAATCTCTTATCCTTTTTTTTTGTATGAGATAGAAATTGGTCTTGAATTTCTTCCCGTTTGAGGGATTTCCTTGTTTGCTAGTGAGCTAGTTTTTCTCTTTTATGATGATGTTTAACAAAAAAAGTAAGCACATGTTTATTTTTTTTAAAAGAAAACATATAAGTAAGCACATGTTCCTCCATGTAATAATTACTTTCTTTATGTTTTCATAGAGAAAATCAACTACTCTATAATTCTTCTCCATTTCATCATTATTGCCTTAAACAAAAATATTGGTAGATAACTGTAGACACCCTCGGTTTAACCGGCCCACTAGAAAGGCCCAATGATGAGCAAGTCAAAATTTTGAATGTAAGAGGACCCAAAGCCTTCTTTAAAATGAACTCGGAAGCCTAAACCTAGCCCAAAACCCATAACCTAAAGCCTAAACACTTAAGCCTAAGCCTATTAGCCCAAGCCCAATTAAGGCCTGGTGAAGAGGCGACGCCCCTTCCTTTTGGGCACAAAGAGGCGATGCCTCTTATGTAGTTAACCTAACTTTACATTAAATACATTTTGGACCCATACACCAGAAGTGGACCTAGAGATCTCCAGCCTGCAGATTTGGGCGTGAAAGGATGACTTTCAAGGGAGAGAGGGTGTGGAGAAGATAAGGGGAGTGAGGGGAAATAATTGCTTGGTCCTAGTGGCATTTTTAGGAAATGGGAAAGTGAGAAGGGAAGAGGGCTTAAATGGAGGGATTGAGGGTTTGGTGAAAGGGGGTTAGACACTAAAAAGAAAGACTAGAGAACACAGAGGAAAAGAAAGAAAAGATACCTTGAGAGAAAGAGGAGAAAAAAGAGAGTGAAAAGGCGTGAGAAAGAAGAGTTTGATTAAGAAGAGTTGATTTTCTTGAAGGAAAAGAAGGCCCTCTTGCATTCAAAGCGCACAAACCCATAAACCAAGCTCTGAGGGCTTAGTTAGGAGCATCAAACGCGGTTTATTCAGTAAGAATTGACTTTCTTAAGCCTTTTAAGCTCTTGCTTTCATAAAAAAAACTTCATTTTCTTGGTTTTAATCATTTGTTTTTGAGTTTTTTGTCCATTGGATAGTATATGAAGGCATGATTACATGAAATATTGATGTATTAGTGGTAAATTTACATTTACATCACATGTAATTTGGTTTACTTAAGATTTAAGTAACCTGCGAGTCTTTGAGTTCTTGGTGAAGAGGCGACGTCTCTTTTTGGAAGGAGGTAATTGTCTCCTAAACATGAATCCAAAAGGCGACGCCTTATCCCAGGTGACGGTCGCCTCCTCGCCAGAATCCTGTATGAATTTGCTTTGTTTTCATTTGCTTTTTGGTATATTTTCAGTATCTGATCTGAACATGCTGCCTAATATCTTTAGTATTGCATGCGACTGTTATACTTTTATGCATGTTCGAGTAAATAAACCATGTTTAAATAAGTACTTGTGCCTACTTCATGTGAGTTTATTTCCTTTTTATATAAAAAACCATTTATTTTGAGACGAAACTAACCTGTGTTTGGTGTAGGTCTTTTTGTGATTTCCAATCACTAAATAATTAATGAGTTAATTAGTTCTTGAGAGGTTTTATTTGAATTCAACAGTATTGTAATTTTGTAAATCATTATAATCCCTAATCCCATCCCCGTTTGTTTTGAATGAATGTTTGTAATATTTATTCTTATTTGTAACCAGTGTAAGGTAATTAAGCATGTAAAATGACTAATGTGCAAACTTGGATTAAATAGTAATATTGGAAGTGTTTGAAATCCACCCAATGATAAGGAAATAATCAAATAATCAAAGATAATAAAATAAAAAATACACACGGAGGCCAACCGCAAGGTTAGGTGGGCATTTTAAAGCCCATACCCAATTTCCAAACCCGATCTTTGAAGACAGTTTCTGGGTACCTCCATGGAATCTAGTTGCTATAAAGTGTGTCCCAGCTTTTATCCGGGTGGTGACTCCATCTCCATTTTGGGCCCCTAACCCATTTTGTATTTCCTAGTATGCCTTGAGCTTGCACAGTGCCGAGGTTGCCAAACACTTAGGCGCGTGCTAAACCCCGCCGCCTACAGTGGTGGCTCTACTAGGGATAGAGAAACTGATTCCAATGTTTTGTAATTTATCATCCTTAATTATTTCCTTATTTCCTTTGTATTTTATTGCATTATTTTATTGCATTCACTACACATTTCACACAATGAGCACACAAGTCCCAAATAACCCAACAATAATATTTGCTTCATTGCCTATGTTTCATTCAAACTTGGTGGTGAAGTATGCGATTATTATCACTCACGACACATAATATGCACGTCGCATGGACCCTTGAGTGGGGAGACGTAAATGGATGTATATAGTTGTGGGAGCTGTAGCTTTTTAATGTCCGTTAAGGTTTTTTTGAACTGCATGCATTTTATGCCATATAGCAATTCTTGCAATAAAGTCCAAGCCCATTGCAAATATATTATATCATGTTGGGCCTTTTGTGCCCACTAGGGCCCATTTGTACACAGCCCATGCCAAGATAGGCCTTTTATGCCCATCACGGCCCATAGAACATGGACTTGGTTTTTATTACAAAGAATTGCTACTTGTTTGCCCCGTCTTGAGAGATTTATTGCATTTGTCAATTTTGATGTCCCCTGTTGATAATCAATACCAAGCCAACAATCCTAGGGAAAGAAACTCACTATTGAATACACGTGTGGGAGAAATAAGGGTAGAGATACCACTTGTAGAGCTTTGTCTTGTTACGTGTGAATAAGTGGTTATTTTCTTTCTTAAATAATTAAATAAACATGTACATCATGAATACATGCCATATATATTTCTAACCTATGGTGGTTGCAGATACAGATCCAAATCAGTCATCCGTTTGGACTCACTCCGACACTGGTCATTTAGTTAGAATGTTGAATGAGGCAGCATTAGCAAGTTTCGATCTCGAACAGCTAAAAGTAAAAATTGTTGAACATACCAGAACTATAATGCGAGAGATGATGGCATAAATGAGAAGAGAGAATAGGCAAGAACCGCCACCGCCTCAACCTCACCCATTTGATCTTGATGCTGAAAATTTAGGGAAGTAAGAAATAGAGGATAACTGGGAAACTCTATTAGCAGAACCAATAACCCGACAAAGGATAGATGCCTAAAAAAATATAGAGAAGCCAGATTGGGCTAAAGATCTTATTAAAACTATGGCTCAGATGCAGATGCAGATGAAGGAGAAAGGGATAAATGCCCCCATAAACTACACTGATTTGAGTTTGGGTGAAGACGACGACCCTCTACCCCAAAAATTTAGGTTTTTGGATATGAAGAAATTCACTGGTATTGAAGATCCCTATCTACATCTCAAGCAGTATAAAACTCATATGAGGACAACCAGTTTGAGTAAGGCGTAAATTATCAAACAATTTTCTTTGTCTCTCGAAGGAGCACCAATCAAGTGGTATTATTCCTTGGAACCTTATATCCAAGTTGATTAGGAAGGATTGTGTGCTGCTTTTGTGAAACAATACAGTATTAACATCTAGATGGAAGCATCCTTAAGGGATTTGTAGAATATAAAGTAAAAGTTCAATGAACCTTTTATTGACAACCTGATCTGGTGGAGAGCAAAGCTAGCTTAGATGAAACACTAGCCGGTCGAAATTGATCAATTAGTGATAGCAATGGATTACTCCCATTCTCCAAGAAGTTGAAAGATTTGGGGATCCAGAATTTTAAGGAACTGTATAGATTTGGGGTCCAAAAAGAATCTGACTTGACACAAGAAAGAAAATCCTTCATTGGGAGACCCTCTAGTAGATAAGGGACCGAATCCAACAATGGGATAGGTTCAAGTAGCAATGTACAAATAAATGTTGTTTAGCAACCTAGAAAATTTTTTAATCTAGGGAGACATCTCTCCAAAGTCTTGGAGAAACTGATCGAGAATAACTTGCTATGACCTCTACCACAAAGACCACTATTCCCCAATGCTGACCCAAAACTATATTGCAAATACCACTAGAATGTTGGGCATGATACGGATGGCTACACTTATTTGAAATACAAAGTTCATGATTTGATTGACTCAAGCAAAATCACTAATCCTAAAAATAGAAAACCAAACACCAGAAACAATCCCCTACCCAATTACAAAAATGTGCCACCACCAAATTAATCCATACTCATGATAAACACCGGCTTAACTAAGGAGTATGTCTTGAACTCCTTTGATGATACCACACCTGCACCGCCAAAATCCGAACCAAAATGCCTAAGTCTGAGAGAACAACCTGTTGAGGTCAATATGAGTGTCTTAGACATATGGAGCTCTGATGATGAAGAGGGAGGAGCTGTTGACTTGTGGAAGAATAAGGGAAGAAAAAAAATTCCACCAGTTGGAAAACTTGAGAAAAAGGAGGAAGAAATGAAACCTGTTGAGTCTGAAGAAAAGCAAATAGACTCAAAAGAAGAATATAAGAAAGATAAGGAAGCCGAAGAAGCTGTGGAGGCCAAAAAGGAAGAGAAAACTCTCTCTAGTGTCTGGGAGATGCTTATGCTCTCCAAAGCCCCTTGGGAGGCATTAGTTATGGCTTTAGATGATAAGAAAGTTCCTACAAGCCATACCCCTGAACAGTTGGTGGATGCATTAATAGAAAGCCCCCATAGAGCTATTATGTTTACTGATGAGGATTTACCTCTAAAAGGAAGAGATCACCTTAAGCCTTTGTTCATAAAGGCAAAAGTGAAAGGAAAGTTAACTTGTTGCGTGATGGTAGACAATGGATCTACTATCAATGTTTGTCCTTTAAAGATTCTGCCTAAGTTAGGATTGATAGTGGCAGACTTGAACCCATATGATGTGGTGAATAAGGCTTATGATGATACCAAAAGTCCTGTCAAAGGAACATTTAAGAAGTTGGTCAAAATTGGACCCATCAAAGTTTGGATTAACCTTTATGTGATTGATATCCTAGTGACCTTTGCCATCTTACTAGGAAGGCCATGGTTCCATCCCTTGGGAGGTGTCCCATCTACTGTGCATTAAAAGATCAAGTTTTAACATGAGGGAAGAATGGTCACCATCTCGGCTGAAACTGAGGCCGCTGTTACTGCTTTGAAGTTAGCACCTTAAGAGATCCCTCTTAGTCTGAGTTTCAAAGTTTGCATGATTCACCAAGATGAGCTATATCCTAAAATCATGAACATGATGAAGAGCTAGAATTTCATGCCTGGAATGGGATTAGGAAGGAATCAACAGGGCCCACCTGAGTGTGTGGAGTCTAAGGTCGTATTTTTGAAGCAAAGGATAGGATATTCTGAGGATGGTGAATCTGAGGAAGATAGTAGAATTAAGA
>CATIWM010184754.1:0-11327 GCA_949671775.1 Mallotus repandus
CATTTTTTTGCTAAACATTTTTTCTCTATTTTTACAGTACTATATTTATCTTTTCTTTCTCAACATTTTTTTCTAATGTCTTCATTTTTTTCTCAGCTTTTTTTTGCTCAATTTTTTTAAGGTACTGTCTCCATTTTATTATCAACGTTTTCTTTTTTTTTTTGCTCAATATTTTTTTTCTCTGAAGACCTTTTTTTTCAAATGAATAATTATGAACTAAACATCTTCAATTATTGTTAAACCAAGCAATAAATATCTTCAACTATTGTAATAACAATAAATAAACAAAATTTTCTCCTTTTATATTCTTAAAGAATAAGGATTTTATTTTTTTTACTTTAATTTGTTTATTAAAATGTCTAACAACTTCTTTTAAAAAAAAAAATTATTTGATACTTATTGATCATCAATATGTAACAAATTTACAATCCTTATTATGTATTTGTATAAAAAAAGTCAACAAAAATCAACAAACTGAAACAACAACAAAAACTTAAAAACAACAACTGAAACAACAAAATTTTATATTGTTGATTTTTGTTGATTGCCAGTTATTGATTGTTGTTTATTTTTTTTATGTTTTATTATTTTTTAAATTATTTTTTCATTATTAATGACAAAATTAAGGCCATAAATAAAATTTTTACTTTTATTAGTACTAATGATAAAAATAATAATTTTTTTATATATCTCATAATTTTTCTTGTTATTTTTATTTTTAACAAAAATAAAAAAAAAACATAAACAAAGACAAACAACAAAACCAATTGAAAGCTACAACTAAAATAACAAAATCAACAAAAATCAACAAAAGCAACAAAAAATTACAGTTGTTTATTTTTGTTGCTATTTGTTATTTTTTTTAGTTTTTTCATCATTAATAATAAAATTAAGACCATAAATATAATTTTTACACTTATTAGTACCAATAATAAAAATAATAATTTATTTGATATATTTCATAATTTTTTGTTGTTTTCATTGAAAAAATAATTATTGAATACTATGGGTAATTTTTAGTTTAATTAGTTTAATTTCTAAACTCTAAATAATTATGAAAAAAATAATTATTGAAGACTGTGGATAATTTTTTGTTTAATTAGCTTAATTTGTATATTCTAAATAATGGTAAGTTTCAAAATTTTAAAAAAATAGTTATTTAGAATATACAAATTAAATAAATACATACAATCAACTTAAATTTAAAATGACTTCAAAAATAATAAATAGATAAAAAATTACAAAAAAAATTAAAATGAAAAAAATTACAAAAAGGTGAAAAACGCCAAAATCC
Source organism: Mallotus repandus (assembly GCA_949671775.1). Classification (NCBI taxonomy): domain Eukaryota; kingdom Viridiplantae; phylum Streptophyta; class Magnoliopsida; order Malpighiales; family Euphorbiaceae; genus Mallotus; species Mallotus repandus. The sequence continues at coordinate 1,295 of CATIWM010184754.1, forward strand.
AAGACGAAAACACAGAGCCATTTTAGGTACGAAAATGAAAATTGAAAAAACAAAGTTGAAAGAAATAAATGGACCAGGACACTAACAAAATTAAAGTGGTCAAAGGGTGCACATGGTGAAATTTTCTCTTTTATTTATTTGTTTATGTTTGGGCTTTTTATTTGCTTTGTTATTTTTGGCCCATTTTTGTATTTAATTGATTTTAGGTTAGTAAATAATTAACAGGCCCATGCTTATTTTATTAGATTTAAATCATTAACTTAATTAGAATTTAGGTCCATCTTTTAATTAGCCCAATTAATTAAATAGATTCATAATTTAATTACGTTGAGGTTTAATTAATTAAAACGCATATCTAGGCCCATAATTTGATTACATTTTAGGTCAGATTATAATTTAGACCCATTTAATTAATTTAGATATAGGCCCACTTAGATTAATTAAAATTAATTAGACATAGCCCATTAACTTAAGCCTTTCATAACTTGTAGACTTAGGATTATTTTAGAATTAAAACATGTAGAAATTAGGCCAATTATCTTAAACCCTTTCATAATTTGAAGACTTAGACCCATTTTTTTAAATTTAAAATAAATAGATTCAGTCTTACTTAATTTAAAATTAAATAAGAATTAGGGCCATTAGCTTTTTAGGCTTACTTGTAAATTAAAATGTAGAATTATCTCACTTTAAATAAAATTAATGTAGATTAGACTAACTTAGGATTATGAGCTTAAATAAATGCAGTGATTGTATGCTTTTCATATGACTAATTGTTTTGGAGTTATTGTTAAAATAAGGGTTTAATATGAATTGTATGTAATTAGAGAATAAGATATGAATTCATAAAGTAATTATAAACGAACATGATACTAAAAGAAGTTAGTATTCCATGCCCATAATCCTGTCGGTGTGGTGCTAACTCTTTTTAAGGGGATCGAGTTACCACCACTTTTGAAAGTTGTCCCAGTTCTTACTCTGGGTGGTGACTCCTCATCTCCATGCCAAGTCTTTGTGATATGGTTAATGTGTTCCCTAGAGTCCTGAACTCAAACAATGTCGCGGTTACTAAAATCTTGGACGCACGTTAAACCCTGTCGTCTACAGTGGCGACTCAACTAGGGATAAGAGATATTGATTCTACTTGTGTTCTTTAGAATTATTTTATTAATTATTATTTTATCCTTGCGTTCATTTTTGCATGTCCTTATAAGCCAATGGCATTGATTTATGGTCTCTTGATTCTACTAGCTTGTTGGGATTATAGATTGGCTAACCATCACTCTTAGCCTTTGTTTAATCAAAGAATATGTGTTGGACCAATCTGACCATGGTCTGTAACCCAAGTCCTTAAAGGGGGCACTTATTCTCAAGTGAGCAAAAGATGTTGGGCGCACTTGACAGAGAAGCATCTCACTAAGGGAACCTTAACCTTTTTACTGGACTAAGCTCATGTAGTGGCTTAGTAACTTCACCTAGTATTACCCAAATTGCTTGTGTATGTTGCCATAAGGTATGTCTATCTATAAAGGTCCAAGCTTATACTTTAGAAGCTCATCTTATCTAATAAAGGTTGGACTTTACTTTTATTCCTAGAAATATTGTTTCTATGTTGATATTCCCCGTTGATATTAAGGCCAGGACTAAAAATCCTAGGAAAATAAACTTGCTATTGAATCGTATACGGGAGAAATAAGGTTAGAAGGATGTGTGTTGTGTAAACTTGACTTTATTACTTGACCATGCATAGCACATGCATCATGCATACATGCATCTCATGCTTTATGCTAACACCTTATTTTATAGTAATCATAGATTCATCTAGGTATTCTTGTTTTTGGAAATTGAGAGGTGGCAGAATGGAGAGAACCACTCCGAGTCCAAGTTTTGTGGCAAAAGAGATCCTTCACAGTTTAGAGAAGAGTCTTATCAACCCACTCTATCTAGAAACACCAACCCCAACTAGTCACACTATTGGAGAGATGGAACAACAGGGAGGAAACTAGCCCTTGGAAGACATTAAGAGTGCATTGATGGATGACATGAAGGCTATGATGCAAGATGAACTAAGACAAGCCTTAGTTGAGTTAGCACCACCCCTTTTGATGAAACCAACACCTGCTATCTATTCCACCTATTGTAGATGTTATCCCACTTATTGCTATAATGGTAATATTGGGGGTCAACCATTGAATGTTGCTAGAATGTGCTTGTTATAGAGGTGAAACTTGACGATGTTGAGAACCATATGGTAGAGTGATAAGTGCTAAAAATGATAGATTTTCACTATATACTTGCATTTTATTAGTAGAATTATAGATTTTTATTGTTTAAAAGCATATTTTAGGAATAAAAGGCATTAGAATTTTGAATAATGATAGATATGTCATTTTATGCATTTTTAGTTTTCAATTATGCTTTTATATTGATTTTATAGATTATATATTACTTAGAACTCATTTTGGGAATGAAGCAATAAGGACTTAAAGCTAGGAGCTCATTTGGCCACTAAAAAAGGCAAGAAGTCAAAGACCGAAGTGCAGAAGAGTGATATAGTCGTCTCATTTTATAGACACAGTCATGTCTGATTACTGATTTAGAAGTCTGTAGAGGCCTAATTTGACATGGCTATGTTAGAAGGATGACACAGCCGTGTTTGAGAGCTTACATTTCGGGAGAGGCCGTGTGACACAGCCATGTATGTCGTAGCTGTCGATTTTGGAAAGTTTTTCTTTAGGGCTTTTAGATAACTATATAAATCAAGAATTTTTATTTTTGAGGATATACATAGAGAGATGCTACTTCAGAGAATAGCACTCTATTGTTACTTTTACACAAGAATTATTTTTCGTTAGTTTTTTATTTTCAACTCAAGATATTATATTGAAGAACAAAAATTGATCATCAAGAACATTATTGAGGAAGTTGAATAAAAGAGTTTTTCTTCTATTACTCTCTTCCTTATTTATTTTATTTATCAAGAATATGTTATCATTCTTCATCTTTTATTGTTCTTCTTTAATTTCTATGAGTGACTAAGTAGGTTAGTTAGGGTTTTAATGAACCCAGCTCAACATGTACCTAATCGAATAAGTTCTCAATAAAAGAATATGCATTTCATGAGAGTTATTGGATTTAATGCCTTTCATTGGTTTGGCAACCTATTGAATTAAACTAGAAACTAGGATTATATTGAGAGATTGATTCTAGTGAGAAAAGCAATAACAATCTATTAATTTAAATTAACTTAGTTGAGAGAGATTTTAATATTAATATTCTATAGAAGAATGCTTGAATGAATTGGTTATGTATAGTTAATCGTGCTAATGAGAGCTAGGTGATCAAGTGATTAACATAATTGGTTAATTGTGAGAGTACTTGAGAGAGACATCACAATATTAAAGATGCTTCAAAATGAAATGTTATTCATAATAAACGAGAATTTACTATCATTTTGAATTAAATTGAGTCGGGCGAATTAAACCCTAACGTCTTTAATTATATAGATTTAGTGACAATATTTATATTGTTTTAGGTTCAATTTACTTTGTTTTCTTATTGAAATTATTGATAGTCTAAACAAACAAAATATTAATAGTAGCTCTATAATTAACACTATCCCAATGGGAATGATATATATTTGTTACTACTTGTACGATTCCAAGCACTTGCGAATTTCCATTGTCGGGGATAGATTAGTTAATATAGAGAATAAATTGATTTAGACATTTGAATTTTATTTTTATTTTTATTTTTGTTTTTGTTTTAGTATTGGAAAGCATTTTGTTGTTGTCTTATTTGTTTGATTTTCAGGCACTCTTGTGAGTGTATGCACTCATCGAGAAGTACAAGAAGAAGGGGTGAAATTCAAATTCCAATAGATTTAACAATTGAAAGAACTCTTCACATGAGACTTACAGAAATAAGAAATAGGATGAATAGAGTAAAAAATGGTAGAGTTGAAAATAAAAGGTTGCAGAGCAAGATCCACCTTTTGCTCCACCGCCAAAAAATTAAAATAGATAGAATATGCAGAGAAAGATGAGAGATTTTATCAGTTCACATTTACATAGAGATCATAACCTTATTGTGAGATCAGCAATTGCTGCTAATAATTTTAAAATCAAGCTGGCCATGATTCAGAATCTCAATTTAATAGGTTATCACATAAAGATCTTATAAGGCACATGACAAGATTCATGGAGTACTGTTCTACATTTAGAATGAATGGAGTGTAACCAAAAGCAATAAGGTTGATTCTTTTCCCTTTTTCACTCATAGATAGGGTGAAGAAATAGTTTACGAGCTTGCCTCATAATTCTATCAATACTTGGCAAGAACTTTATATTGCATTCTGCAACAAATATTTTCCACTTGCCAAAGTTTTAAAGATCAGGAACGAGATAAATTCCTTCTATTAGAGGGAAGATGAAAGCTTTAATGAATGCTGGGATAGATTTAGAGATTTGCAAAGGCAGTGTCCACAACATTTAATATCTACTTGGGATTTGGCTTAATCTTTCTATAAAGGTGTGAATCTTGTAGTTAGAGTCAATATAGATGTAGCTGTTGGGGTATAATCATGTTTAAAACACCTAAAGATGCTTTAGAACTATTTAAAGAAATTGCAAACGCACAAAGTCTATGGGCTAATAAGAGAGCTATACCTTGAAAAGGGGGAGCAATCAAGATAGATGGCTTGACAATGGTAGATGCAAAGCTAGATACATTGACTAAGAGGATGGATAAGATTGGGGCTAAATGCAATTTCTTTATCAGCATGTGAATTGTGTCATGGGGGACATCCTACTATTGAGTGTCAACTTATATATATGCAAAATTCATCAATGAAGAATGTGAATTATGTGAACAAATTTAGTAAAAGTCAACAATAGAATTCCATGTTTAGAAATACTTATAATCCAAGTGGGAGGAATCATCCAAACTTCTCATGGAATAACAATAACAACAATCAATGGAGACCTCAAGCACTACCAGGATTTGGAGGTACAAATATGCAACAACATCATAATCAATCATAATTTTAATAAGATAGAGGTTCATCATCTTCCATATCTTATTTCAAAAATAAAATGGAGAAATTTATGGAATTGGTAACTGGAAAAATGAATCAGTAAGATGAAGCTACAAAGAGATTAAAGGGAGGATTTGAACAGTTGCATTAAGAAACTCAGCTTATGCTAAAAAATCATTCATCTTCTATTCATAATCTTGAAGTTCAAGCAGGGCAATTAGCAAATTCATTATCAGCAAAAAATTAAGGGACTCTTCCTAGCAATACAGAGAAGAATCCTAAGGAGTATGTTAAAGCTATTACTTTGAGAAGTGGAACTGAATTGCAACCACCAAAGAAAAAAGTGAACACACAGATGGAAAAGGTGATAGATAAAGAAGTAAAAGAAACTGAAGTTCAAATAGGAAAGGAAAAAGAGGAGGAAAGGAAAGAGAAAAAATTTAAAATTAAACCTTATGAACCACCTGCTCTATTTCCTCACAAGCTAAAGACTTAAGAGCATGATCAACAATTTGCATGATTTTTGGAGATGTTCAAGAAGCTACATATCAATATATCATTGGTAGAAGCAATTGCATAAATGCATAAATATGCTAAATACTTGAAGGAGCTTAGTTCTAACAAAAAAAAGTTGCAAGAGTTTGAGACTATTACACTTAATAAAGAGTGCAGTGCTATCATTTAAAATAAACTTCCACTAAAGTGTAAACATTCAGGGAGTCTTACTATACCTTACTCTATTGGTAATTTAACTTTTGAAAAAGCTCTTTGTGATTCATGTGCTTCTATTAATTTAATACCTTTATCTATTTACAGGAAGCTAGGTGTGGGGGAAACTAAAGCAACAAATATATGTTTACAACTTGTAGATAGGACTATTAAGAAACCATACGAAATAGTGGAGGATGTGCTAGTCAAGGCAGGGAAATTAATTTTTTCAGTGGATTTTGTTATAGTAGACTTTGAGAAAGATGAAGATTTAATCCTTGGAGTGCCTTTCATGTACAATGCTAAAGTTATCATAGATGTTTATGAAGGAACACTTACATTAAAAGTTAGTGAAGATAGTTGTAGGTTCAATGTATACCAAGGTATGAAGCATCCTTCTGACTCTGTTAATTGCAAGAGAATTGATGTGATTGATGATTGTGTGAGTAAAGTCTAATAAAGGAGGTTGGCAAAATCTTATAATTTGGAGGATGTAGAGAAGTGTTTATAGATACAATATTATGATGAAGAAGGGCTTCTCAAATACCAAAACAAAGTTACCCAATGTGAAAGCTCAAAGATTTTCAAAGAAAAAACAAAGAAGTAGCTTGACACAAGCATAAGGAGGAAACGTATGAAAATTGGAAATAATGTGTTATTTTCCCAATTTAGGCTTAGATCACTTCTAGAGAAGCTTAAAAATAAATGGCCAAGACCATTTACAGTGTCACAAGTTTTTCCCTATGGAGTTGTGGAATTGATAAACAATCAAAGACAAAAATTTAAAGTATACAACCATAAGTTATACAAGTATTATGGAGGCAAAGAAGATGGGCATCATCACTCTGCCTACTTGAAGAACACCACAAAATAGTCTGAACCATGGTCAAGTTAATAACCTTATTAAACAAGCGCTTCTTGGGGGCTGAACCAAGCTTTGAAACTTAGTTTTTACTTTTACTTTTGCATTTTTATTTTTATATAAGAGAGATTCAATTTTGTTAACATTTATTATTTCCTGCTATAGTGCAGGAAAACATGGCAATTCAAGTGCAAACAAATCCAAAGGAAGGGGTAATTTACAAGAGAACACAAAAGGGTTGTAAATTTGACCTTAATTAAACTATTTATTGATGAAAGTATGAAATTTTTGCTTAAATTAATATGATTGTGAACATGAATTGGTGACTAATGTGCATGAATGAATTTAGGACTTATGAATGCAAAATATGATCAGTTTGAACTCTTTAAATTAGAATTACATCAATTAAATTAAAAGGAGAATTCATAGAGTAGACGCAGCCATGTGTGATTAGCACCCTGTCAAGAATAAAAGTTAGGAATCTGACACGGCGGTGTCAATAAAATGACACAGCTATGTTTAATTAACATTAATTATTTGTTCATAACTAGAATCAGACACAACCATGTCATGCGACTGTAACCTTAATTAAAACATTTTTAAATCAAAAGAAAAAAACATCCACCTTCCTTAATGAATTTATGGCAATCACTCATTATAAATCACTTCTAAAAAATTTTTGAAGCCCTAACACATCTACAAACCCTAATTCTCTTCTCACAAACTCCAACCAAAGCAATAATAACTCTAGAATCAAACCTTCAAAAAAATTATGAGCATAAAGAAGATATCTATAATAATAACACTATCCCTGTGGGAACAATATCTTTTTATTACTACTTGTACGATTTCGTGCAGTTGCAGATTTCGCACACCATAGAGAAAACAAAGAAAGAGTCACTTAGGCTGGTTCAAGACCTTTAGTCCAAACAGGTGCAAGCATTGGCTGAGAAAATGTCTAAGATGGAAGAACTATAAAAGGATAGGGAATGGGTTACTCATTTGATTTTGATAACATATTGGGCATTGAAGGGGGATAAATTAACTAATAAGTTTAAGATGTCTGAGCTGTAGAAATTTAATGGTACCAGAGATCTGAGAATACATCTCAGCCAGTACTCAACTAACATAAATACCACAAAAACAAATTTGACAGTGGTCACTAGACTATTTGTGATGTCTTTGGAAGGCATAGTCGTGAACTGGTACCATGGGCTAGACAAGTCCATTCGGGCTAATTGGAAAGAATTGTGCATAGCTTTCATGAAGAAGTATGATCATAACACCAAACTAGAGGTATCCATTAGAGACTTGGAGTTGACTAAATAGAAGCTGAATGAATCATTCTCAAACTTTTTAATAAGGTTTATGAATAAGGCAGGGTTAATGAAAAATAATCTAGTTGGCAAGGATCAAGTAAGGAAAATTGTTAAGAATATATCACCTAATCTAGTTAAGAGATTACAATGATGAACCCCAACACTTTTATAGACCTGTGTGATGATGGTTTGCAAGTTGAAAAGATTGAAAATGAAAAGAAAAAAAATACTAGAAGTACTAGAGGAAGAAATTACCAAACTAGGGGCACTCAACAATGGAATACTACCCGAGTTGTGCATATCCATATGGTCCAACAAACGCGAAGATTAGCTAACTTTAACCAACTCCTATCTAAAGTCCTACATAACTTAATGGAAAAAGGGCTTACTTTGACCTATAACCTATTCTAGAGCACGAAACCCAAATAGCCCATGCTATAACCTAAACAGTTATTATAAATTCCATTAAGCCATTAGACATCCCACAGACACCTGTATCCGCCCTAAACATGAAATTTAAGACCTTATAAATGCCAAAAGAATTATAGACCCAGAAAAGCAAAACCCAAACCTAAGCACTAAAAATAACCCATTTCCAAACTACAGAAATATACCTTTCCCAGCCACAATGATGATCAACTCAGGAATTAGCGAAGAGAAAGTGCTAAATTCCTTCAAAGATCTAGATATGATACCCATTGAGAGATCTCTTGATGCCCTTAAAAATGAAGAGAAGAGTAAGAAGCCTATAGTTCCTAAGCATCTATGAAGTAGGACTAAAAAAAAGGTTATTGAGGAAGTCACTAAGGAAATCCAAGAATAGTTGTTATGTCTGCTTCCTGATGGAGAGCCACCACGAGACCTAATATCTAGAATTGAAAATAATCTTGTTACTGTTTTCTTTGAATAACATTTCAATTTTCTAATAACCTTTCAATTTTCTAATAAACCTTTTGTTTTAATGATTGATGACATGAATTCTGATTTTGCTTATTTATGCGATGTACATCCTAATGATATTGTGCATTATAATATTGGTTGCGTATGAATGTTTAACATAAATTCAATTCAATTAGGGTCATTTAGCTTGGGCACAAATGAAAATTCAAAGAACATTCCTATATCACATGATATAACTTCTGAAGAGAGAAAAATTTAAGGGAAAAATTAAAAAAAAAAAGAAAAAAGAATCATGTTGAATAGAAAATATACAAAGGACCAGTCAGGTAAAAATTAGAGAAATAAAAGTGAGAGAAAAATATTCAGTTCAAAAATCCAGAAAGACTGACTGATAACAGGAGTTATACTATGTGATGTAATGAATGTATTCATTTTTGCCCTAATGAATGAATAAAGTTGAATTTGAAATTTTTGTTCAAATATTGCATATTCATCTTTATCATATTCCATAAGTATCTAAATAGAAAGACAAAACATAATGAAACCTAAAATTCAAAGCTATTATGTCACTATTATAGTTGCATTGTCTCTTCTTGTCACCCATTATGATTTATTTGAAAATCCAAGTGGCTCAATAACTTGTATTGCAACCCATACCTCATAGTTTTTGTTAATCATGGCATCAACATCAAGCCTTATGTTCTGTTTAAGAATCCTTCGAAGCTAAAGATCTTTCACCTTGTCCAAAAAATCTTGCCTCAATGGAAAGGCCTCGAAATCAATAGTGACAACGATGATAGATTAGAAGAAATGAAGGTTGAAGCACATAACTCGAGTAATTGAGCACAATGATTATACAAGTCAATGGTTAGATGCTTCAACTTCTATCAGGAGCAAGTCTAGTTGATTTCAGTGTTAAGAATTCTCTTTTAATAGTTCACCCACTCCTTTGCATCTTCAATGTGCAGGATTGCAATAGATGGGGTTAGTAAGTCAAAATATCAACAGGAGCAGTGAGCAAACTGAGCTTCTTCAGCTAAATCTAAAAAAAAGATAAAAAATTCAGCCCACTAAGTTAAAAACTCGCAAGGGCAACTTAGGCAAAAGTTAGGGCAAGCCTACTAAGTTGAAAACCCGAGAGGGCAGCTTAGGCAAAAATAAAGGCATAAAAAAGAAAAAGAAGAAAAGAGAGAAAGAAAGAGAAGAGAG
>CATIWM010184785.1:0-24614 GCA_949671775.1 Mallotus repandus
GAAAATTAGAGTACAAAACCTACTCTAAAACAGAATTCAAAAACTATAAAATCACTTCCACACCTCACCATATAATTTCAAATATAATTTAAAGAAAAATAATCAACTCACCCAAATTAGGAGCTGAAATCATCCAATTCAAGTTTAGAAATTTGAGAGAAAAATAAGGAAATAAGATTTAGATAGCAAATGAACTTACACGGGAAGAAGAAGGTAAGTGTTTTGTTTTTTCTTCCTACCTCCTAAAATATCTATTATCTAATATTATTATTATTATCATCATTATCATTATTATTATTATTATTATTATTATTATTATTATAATATATTTAATCAAATATCAAGGAAAAGTTCAAATTAATTCTCCTTATATGCTAAAGCTCAATTTAGTCCCTAAGGTTACTCATGTAAACAAGTCAACTAGATTCAATTCATAAAAAAATACACATAGTCAAATGGAATGGTTTAAAATGCATATGTTCATATAATATTAATTATGGATGAAAATAGGGATGTTACATATATATAGTAATAAGTGAATACTTTTATTAGTAAATTAATTTAATTTTACTTTTTTTTAACAAGAAAATATATTTTTTTTTAAAACCCAACTATTTGAGACCTTCTAACCAAAATGTTAAATTGTCATTAGTAATGCTAATAATACTAAAATAGTCCCACTATATAAATATAATCTTAATTTTATTAAATTATTTTTTTTATTTGACCAATTCTTCTATATCTCAAGGGAGTTTCTATAACGTTTATTTTTATGTCACTTTAATTTTACTTTATTTCGATGGTGATTATTTATAAAATAAAACTTATTTTTTAAAAAAATCAAAGTAGGTGTAGAAAGCAACGTATTTAAAAACTTACCATTACTTTAAAAAAAAAACATCCACCTTTTTTTTTTCCTAATTTCATTTTTTCCAAGTTCATTGATCTCCACTATAAAAAAATACATAGATCTTTATCATCTTCTCAAAATCCACCAAATCACCGTCATCTTCTCAAAACCTATCCCTACCCTCCACCCCTGGACTTCATATGGTCATGCCATCTTCTAAAATCATATCTCAACTGAACAACCTTCGACTCCATGTCTCTCTACTGCTATTGTCCAAAAAGCTCTTCTTCATGGTTGTCGCTCTTTCCGTTCTCTCAATCATGTCCAAATATCTCAAAATTGCTTTTGTAAGACCTGGTTAAGGTTTTCTTCTTTAGCAAAATTTTCACCATAACAATTGTTGTCTCATTATTGAGCTTTAGTTATAAACTAACAACGTCTCCAAGTTGGGTTCTCCAATCACAACAATCACCTTTTTTTAGGACAAGGTAATTGTTGCTATTTTTATTCATATTATTTCTTTTCTTTTCTTTTCTTTTCTTTTCTTTTCTTTGTTACCATTTTTTTTGCTATTGTTGATAAAAGGAGTTGTTAAATTTAATATTGATGCTTCCTTTCATAATGATATTAACATAGTAGGTCTGGTTGTTTTGGAAGGAATTGTCAAGGTCGGATTATCCATGGTGTGGCTCATGTAACTCAAATTGGTCCTCTTGTCATTAATGAAGCAAAAGTGCTTGTTGACCCTTTGCATGATCGAGGTCATGATCAATCTCAATTCAACCTTTATTTTGACTTTAACAATCAATTTTGAATCACTAACATGTTTTTTGTTCAAGTGTGACTATAAGTTAGGAACAAAATGATACTCAGTAAAGAGAAGATTACAGACCAAATTAAAGATCAATTTAAAGCTCAATTTAAGCCTTCAAAGACCTCGACAAATGTCCCCTAAGCATGGAAAGTGATTCAAGTCTAAGAGAAGTCATTTAAAGGCAAAAACATGAAGTTTTCTTCAAGTCAATCTACGCTCACAATCCTGAAGGTATCCTCATGATCTCAAGCTAAATGGTCACAACCCCTAGGCTACGCTCATGATCCCGAGCTGATAAGTGACCAAGACTTGAAGAAAAAGGCTGTCACCCTCATAGTCTACTCTCACGATCTCGAGCTAACCCCTCATGATCCTGAGGGTACACTCACGATCCCAAGTCGTTAGTGACCAATCTCCAACTAGCAAATTTGTAAGTAACAATTATATTTTTTAACACTCACGATCCTAAGGGTACGCTCACGATCTTAAGCATATCAAATCTTGCAAAAAGCAATAATTGCATGTAATGAAGGAGAGTGAGTTTTTGGACGAATTTGGAGGTCTCTAATAGCTATTTTTTCATTACCAACTATATAAATAAGTGTTGAAACCTCATTTAAAAAGTTAGAGAGTTGGTGGAGCAAATTCATTAAGCCAAAATTTGTTCTTTTACATTTATTCTTTGTAATTGTGTTCTTTTACATTTATTCTTTGTATACATTTGTATGCAAACAAACTATTGTTGAGTTTGTTACTACCCTTCTATTAAGAGTTGGGTGAGCGCTTGGTTAATAGGATTCTTTCCTCTACTCTTTCTTGGGGTTGAGAAGTGGGTAGTGAGGATCCAATCAATATTGGGTTAGTGTTGAGCCCTTGTAAAAAACACATATTGTAAAAAATTATGAGTTAGCCTTGAAAACTCTTGTAGGAAGGTTTAAGTGTGAGCCTTGAAAATACTTGGGAATAGGTTTGTGTTCATCCTAGAAAAACACATTAGAGATTGGTTTGTGTTGAGCTAAGAAAAACACAAATTGTTGTAAAATAAACTCAATGGAAGTTTTTAATTTTACAGCTCCTTAGGAAGTTAGAGCTATTTTAGGCTCTGTTGCTTTAAATCTGTCTAAGTTTCTATCTATTTCTTTTAATTGGGTTAATAGAACTCAGGCAAAACGCAACTTGGCCCTTATGCTCTTAAATTTTTTTACATTGAGTCCTACTAAATTTTTGGCACGTTGCACCTCTTCACTCTCAATTTTTGGCATATGGCATCCTTTCACTCTCAGTTTCTAGCACATTAAGCCCTTATCGGAAAATTGATAGTTAAAAATATCAAAATTAGTCCCTATGATTTTAAAAATTTCTATTTAATTCTTATAATTTTTATTATTAACAAGTAAGTCCATACAATTACTAAAATAATTCAATTAAACTTATTAAAAAATTTAAAAATTATATACTTTTTATATTATTAAGATGTCAATCATCTATTTCTAATAGATTTATAATAGTAAAATACATATAGTTATAAAAACTATGACATATATTAATGGTGCATTAAATTTTTATATAATTTATACAAAAATATGGCAAGGATTATGCATAATAAATTTTGAATCAATAAAAAATAGGAGATATTTGATAAATAAAATAGTACTAAAACTTATAAATTTAAATTTTGTAACTTTAAAAATAATATTATAGTTAATTAAGGTGCACCATAAATCTACCTTTTTTTTTGTGAAGTAAAATACACATTGGTAATGATCACTGCTAGATAATAAAATGGGATAATTGCTATTTCCCCCTTGTGTTTTGGCCTATTACACTACTTCATCCTTGACATTTGCTATTTCCCCTTTTTTTGTGAAATAGTACATGAATTGCAAATGTCAAGGATGAACAAATATTTTTTAAAATGTCAAGGATGAATAAATATTTTTTTAAATGTCAAGGATGAAATAGTGTATTAGGTCAAAACATAGGGGGAAATAGCAATTCTCCCTAATAAAATATACTCACATCCTATGGTGATGAAAATAAAGTAGAAAATAGCTAAAAATTAAAGTCACAAAAGAATCTCTATAAATTAATGTTTTATTTATTTTAAAATCTTTATTAATAGAATTATTAACTTATTAAATATTAATTGTCAGAGAGATTATTGTATGCAATAATATTTTATTTATTTTATTTGCAAAATATTATAATTGTTTCACTAGTATTTAATAGACTAAAAATTTTATTATTTATTAATTTTTGTCATATTTTGTATTAATTATATAAATAATTAATGCATAATTAAACTATGTAACGATTTTAATTGAAATAAATAAATATATATATATATATATATATATATGAAATAAATGATTGATATCTTAATTTTATAAAAAATATAATTGTAAAATTTTTAATTAGTTTAGTTGAATTATTTTAGTAATTGTATGGATTTAATCGTTAATAATAAAAAATAGGCACAATACGTACATAGGCCCCTATACTTGTAATGAAAATCCTAACTCCTCCCTATACTTATTTTAATTTAAAAAATATTTTCTATTATATGGTAGAAAACTATAATAAACTGTTAATATAGTATTGTAGTATTTACTTATTTTAATTTAAATTTAAAAATATTTTATTTATATGTAGTTTTTTATAATGTCTACTTAAAATTAGAATAAAATTTATATTGGCGTAATTATTTTATTTCATTATTTAATTATTAATTAAAATTTTTTTGATTATATCTCATATTAATATTCATAATCTAACAATTTAAAAATAATTAGAAAGTGTAAATGAATTAATAATATTAATAAAGTTTGACTGAAAATAATAAAAGAATAATATAAAAAGAAGTATTAAAATGATGACTTACATAAATTTTGAGGACTATAAAGAAACATGGAGGTCTTTAAAAGATATAAATATTATAAATTGAGGTCTCTAAAAGGTTATACCTTAAGTACAACGAGGAGTTAGGACTTTTACTATAAGTATAGGAGGCCATATATGAATTGTGCCTAAAAATATATAAAAATTAAACTGAAAATTTTAAAATTACAAGGACTAAATTGAATATTTTTAAGCGTCAATTTTGCAATAAAAGCTCGATATGGTACAAATTGGAGAGTAAATAAGTGCAACGTGCTAAAAATTGAGAGTACAGGGAGACGTGCTGCTGATCGGGTAAACAGAGCTGTTGTTTCTCATAGGCTACCAGCTAATTGGGTTAGTAATGTCCTAACTTGATTGCCAATATTTAACATATAGAATACATCTAAACTCCATCTTAATATCCCTCATTACTTAATAGCCAATAATTTATTATATAGACCCAGCAACAGCCTTATTAAACTTTCAACCTCATAAAATTGTCTCAGAAGTGCAAATGAACTGCCTTGGAAGAAATGGAAAGGGGATAGAGAACTCTGAATTACACTTCATTATTATAAAATTACAGAATTTTCCAATCCAAAATAAATTTGTGAAAATAAAGTAAGTCAGTAAAATAACCTCAAACGCCTTCCAAGTATTTTAAATTCATAAACTTCTACTCACTGCTTCATTAGTACAGCTACAGCATTCTATGAGTGATTGCCTCAAAACTGCTTACTAGAGAGAGAGAGAGAGAGAGAGCGTATACGTTAAAGAAGAGCTTCTCTTAAGTTATGCTATTCCTCATTTCATAATGTACATTTCGCAAACTATAATGAACATACATTGTCTGTTGATGATAAGAATTCACTGTAAGAAGAGAATAAGTTTTCGGCAGTGCATCTGAAGTAGCCACCAGTGAATAACTGCTGCATGATGTAAGCTTTTCTATCGACAGGGCATTATGATTGAATCCCAGTGTCATAAGAGCCTGCAAGAATATTACTCACAGATAAAGAGAATTGGCAAACATAATACCTCGTCGAAGGCTTTCACTGGCTGCTGCAAATTTGTTCTCCAAACTGCCTTCCCCCACAGCTTGAGCAGCCGCACGCAACTAGAAGAATAAGATGACCCAGTTAGATATCTCTGTAAAATGATTTTATTATGCCTTCAATTTACATAATGTAAACATTGCTTTGCATGTAGAACAGCAAGGAATACACTATTCAATTTACATAATGTAAACATTGCTTTGTATGTAGAATAGCAAGGAACACATTAGCAACCAACTTCATGTCGTGTCAGCAACAGCAAGAATTAGCTTTCCAAACAATTCACACAGGTATACAGCATAAAAATAATTTCATCATATAATTTCCACCCAATATTTTCAACAAGTGTTATTTCACAGTCTGAGACATCAATGTCATTTTACAGTCTGAGACATCAATGTCATTTTACAGTCAAGAGACATCCCATTGACAAAAACTGAAATAGGTGAAGCAGTGTCCAAGAATTCCAAATGATAAGGACAAACTAAGTACCTCAGATACCCTAATAAACTTTAAAGTCAACGGTGTGAACCATAGTCACATTCAATTCATACAATAATAATGTTAGTCATGCACCAAGTGAAACTTATCTTTTTGACCAACAATATTGAACATTAGAAGAGACTAAATTGCGAGTGGAATAATTTGAAGTAATAGGTGGACCCCTAATATGGCTACCTGAAAAATATTAAGTACCAACCACAAATGGATCTATCAAAATCCCAATTAATATTAAGTCTACACTTCCGCCATTGCAGTCCAGATGGCATGTTGAGACCCTTCCTCTGATTCCTGACATTGTTTAATAGTTTAAGTAGCCCAAGACCCATTTTGATGGAGAATTATTATATCATCCCTTCATGCATTCCATTTTAACAAAAGAAATACCATGCCCATGACTTGAATAATGTTCCAGTATTGGTATCATCATATACTACATGGGGGAAACCTACAACACAGCTGCAAATTGAATGTAACTGCCAAAAAGATGTCCAGATACTTTAAGTCCTTGAAAGAATTTTGTATCCATAGTTGTACTCTTTATATTTAATTTTCAACCTAGAAATATATCAGAAAAATTTGCAAATAACAAGTCCAGGCAACACTTGAGATGATTAACATTCTGATATATAGCAATATGAACTTCAGATTTCTCATTTAGTTATCTCCTGCATTGGGCAACATCTGCACAAACATTCCCAATTTTCTGTAGGATTCCTCTACAAAATAGCTAGTGACAAAGAAACAGAACCAAAACATTGATTGTCGTAAACTTGCAATGAACAATCAACAATTGATCCCTTCAAAGTTATTAAGTAAAAACCCATCTCTATCACTTTTAATAGAAACCATCAAACTGAATGAGATACACAAAGAAAGGCAACAAGTCGATGACAATAAGATGGAGTAATGTGATGTCACCGGCTGATAAAA
Source organism: Mallotus repandus (assembly GCA_949671775.1). Taxonomy (NCBI): domain Eukaryota; kingdom Viridiplantae; phylum Streptophyta; class Magnoliopsida; order Malpighiales; family Euphorbiaceae; genus Mallotus; species Mallotus repandus. The sequence continues at coordinate 7,034 of CATIWM010184785.1, forward strand.
TCAATTTCTCAAAATCTCGTTGCCGCACCAGTCAAAGACATACTCTGATATTGGCTTTAACTTTTTCTCTGCTTAGTGCTTACATATTCAGGCCTACACAGCTACAATAATTAACCATATAAAATCAGTGGCAAGGGATATACACCACAGGTGGATCAGGCTTTCTCCTTTTTTAAATCATTTTTTTCTTTCAGCTTCTTGAACTATACCATACTGGTAAAACTTATTTTGCATATCTTATGTAAGACACAAGTTTCCTTGAATATAAATAGCAAAAGAAGACCATCACAGTCACATGCATGTATTGCTTCAAAAACAAAGATTATTGCATATGGACTGCCATTCGTCAATAAGATAAAATAATGAGGATTTTAAGAACTTACCTGGTTCAGGAACTCATCTAATCTCCTAGCACTCCTGATGATACTACCTTCAAAGATATCAGTCATTTGTATAACATCTGCAAAGCTAGCTCCCTGAAAGAGAGAGAGAGAGAGAGAGAGAAGAGAGAGAAACTGTTAAAATCTAAACCAAGAACATAAGGAATCAAAATTCAAAATCAATGAAGATAACCAGCCATTTACGAAAACAAACAATCAGAGAACAGAAATGTTATAAAGTCCATGGGCTCAGAGAGTGTTGGCCCACACACGTGGACACATTAATGGGGTTGAACCCATCTAACACAAAACCAATTGGCTTATATTAAGCCTAATCTACACCACTTATGAGCCCCTTGACTTTATATTTTCCGATGTGGAATATATTTATATTCTCCTACAAAAAGTAAAAGAATCAATAGTGAAATCCACCAACAGGAGGAGTTCATGGAGAAATTCTCATTGCAAGACCTGACATTGTACTGAAACAGACATAGGGGACTTGAAAAGCAGTTAAAGAAAAAAACATTTTGGTGTGTTGGTAGTCTGAATAAAATTAGTATGTACTAAAATGATCCATACATCTGGCCCCACATAAATGAAAACTGAGCCAGATTTGTGATAACTAAATATTACTAGCTGTTGGAATTGGGTATGGCTCAAGAAATATTATATTAGACATTAAATCACAAAAGCAGATAAAATAAGTTGGCTGAATTTAGTTGAGTTTCAAATGAACGTCATCAGACAGATTTAAAACAGCACATATACTAAAAGATGGCTTTGGTTATAATAGAAAAGGAATCAGTTATGGTCAGGGAGAACGAATCTGATGACAGTAGCATGTTATGGTGACAGTGAGATTATGACTTACGACACCGACATAAATTCCTAGGCCCTAACATCCAAAAAACTGACTTCTATTTCCCATGGTCTTAGGTATATTTTTTGAAGGAATCAAATATAGTTTAAGTTGGGAATTCAATGACAGCAATGTTTAACAGAAATGGTAAGAAGCTGAGTTTGACACCACTGGTGTAGAACTCTAGGTCCTAGAATTAAATAAACTTCTAGTCAACTAAGAGCATATATATATATACGGAAGGTTTCACAGAAGCAGATAAAATAAGTTGGCTGAATTTAGTTGAGTTTCAAAGGAACATTGCCAATCAATAAAGACAGATTTAAAATAGCATATATACTAAAAGATGGCTTTGTATATAATAGAACAGGAATCAGTTCTGGTCAGGGAGAACGAATCTGATGACAATATGGTGACAGCAAGAATTTGACTTGGGACACCAACTGACGTAAATTCCTAGGTCCTAACATCCAAAAAATTGACTTCTATTCCCAATGGTCTTAGGTATATTTTTTGAAGGAATCAAATATAGTTTAAGTTGGGAATTCAATGACAGCAATGATTAACAGAGATGGTGAGAAGCTGAGTTTGACACCACTGACGTAGAACACTAGGTCCTAGAATTAAATAAACTTCTAGTCAACTAAGAGCATATGTATATGGAAGGTTGAATCCTTATGTAGTGCAACAAATAGAAAACTACCAGACTGATAAAAATATAACAATTGCAAAATTGAACTGCTTAGAACTCCTAAAAGAAGCAAATGGCCGCAAATAGAAGCATCCCCCTATGAACAGGTTGGATTGCTATTACAACTTCAGCTTTGCCTATGGGTTCGTAAAGTCAATAATATAAGTCATTCAGAATTTCCATAATGCCTTAGAAAATGCCCATGATAGGGCAAAGACTATGGGCCTATTTGGTTTACCTATTTATGGCAGCTGATAGCTGACAACTGTCATGGACACTATGGTTCCATTTTGTTTAGCTATTTATAGCAACTCATAGCTGACAGTTGTTATGTATACCATGGGCCCATTTGGTTTAGTTATTTATAGGTGTTGATAGCTAATATCAATTACGGGTTAGTTAGTAGTTGATAGCTGGTAACTGATAGCAGATAAATATGAACTGTTTGATAAAATTTTATTAATTGTTGTTATCATTATGTTAAATGACTTTTAATTTTATACATTTTGTATAATATTTGTAGTTATGTAAATTATCTAAAAATAGCATATAGATCTTCTTTAGCTAAACTGATCCTAATAGCTTGTAGCTATTAGCCAATAACTGGTAGTTGTTTAATATTAATGTTTGGTAGAATTGTTTACAAGTTTTCTTGTTTATATATTTAACAACTATTACAGATTAATTAATTTTTTAAAAAATTTTAACATGTTACATTTATTAGTACTTATTATTTTTATGTTCAATTATAATATATAAGATATATATATATATATATTAAACTTTGCTTATTAATATTTTATATTTACAACTTTTGATTATTAAAAATTATACAACTAAATGTAATAAAACCATCTAGTACTTTCTTTAAAAAAAATATATATATCTAATACACAAATATTAAAATCTGAAAAATACAAATATACGAAAACTACAATAAATTTGCATATTCTTAAAAAAAGTTGCTAAAAAATTCATTATAAAATATGGAGCAAAAAAATATAATATTGTAAAAATACAAAAAAAAAATATAGTTGTTAGTTTAATTTAAATATATAAAAATAATTAAAAAATATGTTTAAATAGGTATGAGTTGTTCATGAAAAGCTCCTCATTGGAGCCCATGTGAACAATAGTTGATAGGTGTCCTATCAGTTATCAGCTACTAATTAAAAAATATAACAAAATACTATTTTGTACTTGTTCAAAACTGAATAATTATCAACCAGAACCCAATAATTTATTATCTTTTATCTATGTATCATGATGAACAAAAACTTTAAATAATAGGTGTTTATCCGTGAAGAAAACTCCTCTAAAACATTCCAGGTCAGTCCCACATTTAAAAAATTAGGAAACATGTTTCCAACTTGGAAAATACACTTTTTAGTTTTTTTCTAAATAAGGAAAAAAATAAATTGAAAACAGATTGCATATTTTTTTACTAAATAAAATAATTTATAATTACACTATTTAATGGTAGTAATAAATAATTTTTTTAGTATGTACATATACAATTATATTTAATATTTATTTATACATCCCTATATTTTTAATTTCCATTTCCTATATTTTTGAAAATATCATTCCACCATATCTTTTTCCACATTTCTACTTCCGTGTAACTTAGTGTATTATCAAAAAATTATTAATAGGAAATAGTTAAAAAGGAGCATTAAAATACACATCTCATTAATACAATTTTTCTAAAAAAGCTACAAATATAAATATAATAATTATTTAGTCACTAATTATAATTTAAAATAATATTTATTTTATTACAAACTATAAAAATTAATTATATGAATTTAATTTAAAAGAAATTAGTTGTTATTAGTTATTTTTAGAAAAGGAAATATAGTTTAAATAAAATATAAACCCAAATCAGCAATTAGTTAGTGGGAAAAAACTCTAAAATATAGTTGATGAAAACTATAATTGTTTTGAATAAAAACAGCTGTCAACTGCTAAACTTTTTAATCTCAATAAACAACTATAATTTAGCTGTTTTATGAGAAACATCTATCAGCTACCTAAAACCAATTGAATCAAACACCCTTTATATCCTTTTGAAATTAACCCGTCCGTACCGAAACAATTATTCCATAATAATCCCATCCAATGAGCAAGAGAACACTACCTTTGACCAACAATAAACCACATCCATCAAGAATGGCCTCACAGTTGATTCCACGTACTCATCCACATTTATGTCCAACTTACATTCATATTGTATCTGCAATCATGCAAAGCTGTTTCTTAGCATTCTTAGCCAATTGTGCATTAAACAAGAAACATGAACCAAGAACGCACCTCTGCTATTTTTCTTGCACTCTCTTGGAGTTGTTGTAATGGTTTTGCAAGCTCTGATCTCAAATGTATTTGCTCATTAGATTTATCTACTGGAATGAAGCAACTTGCAAGAGCAGCAACTTGGTGATGATCAAGATCATTGAAGGTGCCTGATAAAGAATTCATACCCAAGTCATTAACATAGGCAGACAGATCAAGCCAAAGTTGGTGTCAGCATCAACCAGGCTAAGACCAGCTCCAAAAGCCCATCACCATTACGCATGATGACCATAACAAGACTATCATCCAAGTGAAGCTTGATATTGGCCAAGTGGTATGACTTGTTCAGATATGTTATTTTAGGTTAACATAAGAAATTCAAAGTCCTCAAGTGGTTATAGAAGATCATAAAGTACATAAACTAGCTTGTTCTTTTTCTAAATGCTGTCTGGTACACTTCTTGTTAATAGGTTTGCACATTTAATCATTTTTCCAACTGAGATTTTATTACTGATGAATTTCTTTTTTGAAAAGGTGAGTGCTGAATCAAAAGCTTGAGTTTAGATTGCACTCTATGAGCCCAAACTCCAGCATAGTCAGCCTTGATTTTAAGCATTTAACGCCAACAGCAATGTGGCCAGACAAACCCAGCCTTGAAACAGCATTCTGCAAAATAAAAAGCATCAAATGATCAAAAGGAAGTGGTCATCAATTCACCATTGAACATTAGTTCAGTAACAAGCAGTTCATCTCCTGTGTCAATCAAGCAGGCTGCCCTGCCTTTTAGCTGGACCACACCATCTGCATCTATATGACCAAGCCTTTTCAGGACTCGTGAACGATTCTTCAATTCATCACGAAATTTTTGGAGCTGGTAATCAAGAAAGAGTTGAATTAAAAAATAAGGCAGGTGAAATACAAAAGGTCAAAAACAATGTGAATTCAAAGACTGCAAAAATAAATTTTAAACAGACAGTAAAGGATGTTAGAACTACATGCTTGTTTAAGAAATGTCAGCCTACACCAATCTGAGCTAGTTTACATAACTGCAAAAACATTTAGAGAAAGGCAAGTACCTGAGAATCTCGCATTTTTGACTTAAGTTGTTGAATTTCATGATTCACTTCAGCTTTCCTTTGGAAGTTTTTTATCTGATTCACATCTTGAGACTGCACAAAATAAATCAAATAAATGAGGCTTCTAGATGATTTTCAGAAGTGCGTCAGCTCTCCTGCTGCCTTGAAACTTTCTATAGAACAATGATGACAGTATGAAGATGAATCAATTGATTGTAAATGATAAGACAAACCTTGTGAAGTGGATGAGCATGTAACTTCCTTTCCATATCTTCAATTTTGCTGACCAAATCAACAATTTCAGGATCCTCAATTTTCATGTCCTGCAGATCAATATAGACACTATAACAGCAGCAATATAACAAAACTAGTTCAAATCCAACCGCTGGCCCAGGGATTTAAATAAAAAATGGCACAATTTGAAAAAAAAAAAAAGAAAATGAGTTGTTCCCCAATCCCGTGTTACATATAACGAAATCAGCCAATGCACAAGGAAAAAAAAATTTAGAAATAAAAATAATAAGGTAAACCATGAAACACAAGACATCCCCCTGTATAACTCACAAACAACTACAAGAAAGAACAAAGAAAAGAAACAGGCTAAAATACTTAATGCCCTCCAATCAAATTGGATAGAACCTAAATAAACACGCCTAAAAGCTCCATGGATACCAAAAACAACAATCTTCTACCAGAACATACTGATTTCAGAAAATGCATGTATTTCTCTCCATTTGTAAATGGTATAGATAAGGTTGCAAAGAATTTTGCCACTAAATCCTCTCCATGTTTAACCGACATGAGTTCAAAGACTTTGGAGACAGCCAACAATTCTCAATTAAGCCAATAGAGCAGCACCAAACTTCCAAAGCCACCTCACAATGTAAACAAGTGAGGATGGATCTCAGTATGCTGCCATTAAGGGAACATTATTTTAGTTAAAATTTTGAATTCCAGCTAAAGATTCGCAGGTTTATGTCACATGGGGATTCGAATAGGGAGTTTGAAGGATGATAGAGAGCTATACACCATCAAATAGCCCAAGGCCCAAGTCAGGTATCCAAAGAACCAAGAGACACAAAAGAAAGAGGACATTGAAAGGGTCAAAAAAGAAAAACAATTGCTGCTTAAAGTTACCTTTACAGGATTAAGTTTAGGAAGACCTTCAGGAAACCGAGATCCCAGTTCCTGCACTGCCAGTAGTATACTTTGTCTCGCTTCTAGTGGCCGGAGGTCAGAAGGGACAGATATTCTGACTTTGCTTAGAGCAGAAATAAGTGGCAATTGAACAGGAACCTGAGACAAATTCAAATCATGATCTTCTTTGGATTGAAACAAACTATTAAAGTCAATTTCTTAAAACCACGTGAGAGAAAAAGCAACAAATCTATTATTTTTTTGATATGCAGCTTACCACATGCATCTCGCCCTTTTCTCCAGGCCGAGGCGGACAAGGTCTTGGTCGTGAACCACTTTCACTTGACCCAGGAGAGCAATGAAGTAAAGTATCTACTATATAGCCACCACCACGTGATGGCAATGTCCCTAACCCAGCTGCAGGTTTCTTAACAACATTTACCACAACTCCCCATCCCCAATCAGTTCCGCCTTCTCTTACTTTGATCTGCAAAATAAAAAGCACTATAGAGTAGAAAACAGAATACAAGAATTCATATGATTTACTGACTTTATTTTGTAACAAGGGATTATCCATGTTTTTCTGAAACCAATGCTGACAGGTGAGCGCATAAATTTTGTACAAAGAAGCTGTATATAAATGAGTTCACCAAATTTATACACATGTTGCAACTCAAAAATTCATTGATCGGGGAAAAATGTGGTAAGAAAAATTCTCACAAATGAGCGCAAAATCCAATTATTAAAAATAAATTATCTGTTATCACAAATCAAACTTCAAAAGAATGGTTAAGATTCAGTAAATACCAGTCTACCAGTGCAAAGATAATAAAGAATTCTTTCAGGCCTTGTAATTTCTGCCATCATCTTCTTCTCAAGTTGGGCCATCACAAGCTTTAAGTTATGATATTCAGCTACTTCAGCCTATACAAAATAACAGAACCTTATACATAATGCAATTTTAAGTATTTAAGGAGAGAAGTAATAGATAGACACATGCATTTAGGTAAAATGATTACCTCTCCTGAAGCATCCAGCACAGCAGCTTCCTCCTCAAGTTTTGAAACTTTCTTCCCTATATCAGGTAAACCCTGAAAGATAGAATCGCAGAAAGATCCATAAGTGATTGTCTGATTGATCACCACAATCACCATATGCTAATAAAAAACAAAGATGCGACTCAGTAAAACAACCTTCTCATACTGAAATTGGTGGAATGAATTTTTTATAACATGCTCAGCAGTAAACTGGCCTTCAGCACGCCTCATTAGATTTAAAATTGAGTAGTAGCTCAGTCTGAAGGTACTAACTAGGGGAGCTGGTTTACCCAAAACCATGTCCTTAATAGTATTCATCTCCATCTATAAAAACACTAGCAAGCAAAATCAGTAGTTTGAAAGAGAAGCCCACGTTGTTCTTTGGAAACATATAATAACCAGAGACCATAACATGCAACTGCAGCAAAATGGTGGTTTGTTCAAATGCATGTGTTTTTTGAGGTGTGACAATTAAGTTGAACATGCAAGCGTATGACCACTGAATTCAGAGCTAAAATAAAGCCACAGTGGTAAGAGCCAACAGTACTTCCTGCAACAATGATTGATGAAAAAATGCAAGGAGAAATGCCAATGTTTTACTAACAAAAAGTTAAAAAGTGTAAACAAAAGCAGAAAGAGACATTGATAATCATAAAACTACCCGCTCATCAATCATTATTATACAGATACCACGATCATCTTTGCCACGACGTCCAGCCCTTCCACTCATCTATAAAAGAAACAGGTACATCAAAGTGAATATACAAATATAAATTGATTTTTATACACGTCGCTGCATCTTTTTCTTTTTTTTCTCCTCAAATGCTACAAGGAAAACAACAGAATCTTCACTAACCTGGATATACTCCCCAGATCCAATGTAGCGATGGCTATCACCATCCCACTTCTTTACAGCTGTGAAAACAACAGTCTTTGCGGGCATGTTTAAACCCATGGCAAACTGCCACAAAGAAAAGTTATTACAAAGTTAAGCAAGAAGCTAAGGGAACAACAATTTTGAAGTTGATTATTGGATAAATAAAAGGAACACCTCCATCCCTCAGGGGTGCCCCATTGTGAAGATAAACACTTACTGTCTCTGTGGCAAAGAGGGCCTTTACAAGGCCTTCCTGAAAAAGTAGCTCTACAAGTTCTTTGATGACAGGAAGAAGGCCAGAATGATGGACAGCAATGCCTCGCTGAAGTAGTGGCAGCATCAACTCAATAGCAGGCAAGTTTCTATCTTCCTCATTCAAGCAGAGAATCGCATTATTAAATACTTGCTCCACAACATCCTTTTCCTCTTGGGTATTAAAGTCAAGCTTAGACATAGACATCGCATGTTGTTCACACTCTCTTCTACTGAAGCTAAAAACTATAACTGGTTGAAATTTCCGTTCCATAATCATCTGAAACTCCACATGAAAGCAAACCATAAGCAAAAGGATTCCATTAACTTAGAATATAAATGAATTTAACAAAAAAATAAATAAATAAATCCAAATTAGAAGATGGCAAGATACATGCTTGAGAATTTTCATTTTTCAAATACCCAGAATACTTGAATCCAATACCAATGAGAATTTGCAACTAGTAAAGCAATAATCTTCAAGGACCCAGATTCTACCTATGCAGTAATCCTGGGGTCTTCAGCTTCATAATTATTTGGCCCTTATCAGAAATGTAAATTTAGAAAATTTTCTTTTGGCTATTATTTTCCAGCTTCAGCATAGTGTTTCACCAAGATATCATAGTGTATGCGACCCTAAAAAGTTTGTTTTACATAATCACATTTTAACCCCTCCAAAACCTAAAAGATTTTGAACTTCAACATGCCTAATTTCAAGTCAAATGACAGTCAAAGATTTTTCATTTTCCCACTCCATGTACCATCACATTGTGGACTTCAAGTAAGCTTTAGATAAGACCAAAACAAATAATAAAGGATAAAACAATAGTTAAGAACCATCAAAATAATTTGAACAAATATAAGTTAGGACTTCTAAAGTTGATCAATAACGGAATCCACACCTTGACAATTTTGTATATGTCAGAACCAGCAGAAGCATTCCCAGCTTTAGCAATTCTTCCACTTCCTTTACCATTTGAACTCTTACTCCCATCACCAACTTTCTGTCTGGTAAAGGTGTCTTGAAGTTTCATAAAATTGTCTTCCCTGAACTGCTCATTCTCATCAACAACAAGATACAAACCAGTCCCACCCATTGGAAAGACATAATGCTGCAAAGGAGTTGGTCGGAAATCCGTGTATACGACATGACAAGGCTGCTTATGCAAATAACAAATCCACTCAGCAAACTCAGTGGCATTGGACATAGTTGCAGAAAGGAAAACCATCTTAATTTCAGGGGGCAAAAATATAATACTTTCTTCCCAAACAACACCGCGTTCACGATCCTTCATATAATGAATTTCATCAAAAATAACCCAAGCAACTTCTTTCAATATCTCTGATCCTCTATAAAGCATGCCTCTAAGAATCTCAGTTGTCATAACAAGACAACTAGCATTAGGTGAGAGCGTAACATCACCGGTCATTAAACCAACATCTTGAAACTCCTGATGTAACTCTCGGTACTTCTGATTGCTCAAAGCTTTCAAAGGAGAAGTATAAATGACCCGTTGTTTCTCTCTGAAGGCCATAGCAATGGCATACTCAGCAACGGCAGTTTTGCCAGCAGACGTATGAGCAGAAACAAGAACAGATTCATTCCTTTCCAAACAAGCAACTGACACTTTCTGAAATGGGTCGAGTTGAAAAGCATAAGTCTTTGCCATGGGACCATTAAATTCAGGATTAGAGAGAGTGCCATGAATGGTTTCATCTTTAGATGAAACGTACCCAATTGGAACAGCAACCTCATGAACACAAGTTCGTGATAAATTTCTTCGCTTTTGAGCTGAATCTTGCTGAGGGGTATCTCCAATTTGGGATTCTTCAGGTGTTTTACGCTTGACTGGTGGTGTTGTTGACTCCTCCATTATCAAAGTTTTTTTTTTTTTTCCTAAACGCAAATGTACACTATAAATGTCACAAACGCTGCGATTGACCAACCGAATGAAATTTATGTAATGGGAAAAATAGAGAGAAATTAGACAGAGATGAGTTAGGTTTACCTCAAAATATATATATATATATACAAACATATAACAAAAGCGCAGGCCACAGAGCAGAGAAGAGGAAGCGGCAGCCACAGGCAGAGGGAGGCGCGCCCAGGTCTGAGTTGATAAGTGTGTGCGTGCAACGGAGGACGCGAAAGCCCAACAACGGATCAGACGCCCACTTTTATACCTTAAGGCCCAATTCAATTGTGCGTGGAAACTAGCAACTGATTTCAAATCAGCCCTTTTTGTTTTAGGAAAATTTGCAAATTTAGCGTACGAATTTTTCAATTTTTTTTATTTAAGTGTCTCATTTTTTTTTGAATAAATTGTTATTTATCTTTTGTGTTTTGGCCTAATACATTATTTTATCTCTGATATTTAAAAAAATATTTATTCATCCCTGACATTTGCAACAGTTAACACTCATTAGTCATCTGTCAATGATGAAATAGTACACGAATTTACAAATATCAGAGATGAATTAATATTTTTTCAAATATCGAGAATGAAATAGTGTATTAAGCTAAAATATAGGGGGCAAATAGTAATTTATTTATTTTTTTATCAAGTGTTTAAACTTTATAAATAGGAAACAATTTAGTGTTTTGGGTCAATTTTGTGTTGGCTAAATGCTTACTAGGACCAAATAGGCTCTACATCCTCTTAAGAATGTTGTCATGTCATCTGCCATGGTACAAAAAGAAACAAAAAGATTAAATTGCCCTTAATTCTACCATCCTAAATTAAAACCCTATTTCCTTCTTTTATACAACGACTATTGTCGCCGCCGCCATTGCTTCATTCTGCAAGAAAAAACCATCACCATTTAATCAGACCCTTCCCTTTCTCTTTTGCCTCTGTTTATTATTCTTTTTCACCACCACTATTTTGAATAACTCTTTTTGGTCAAAACACATTTAAAACACAAAAACAGATTTCAGATTAAAAAAATTATCACATCCTTGACTAAAGCCACCACCATCACCTCCACCTTGCTTGTAGCCTTATATACCAGTCTTGAGTCCATCTCCTCTCCCTTAACCTTCTGCCAGTCTAGGCTAGCTGCCTCCACCACACCCACCTACACGTCCACCCAAGCTAAATCTGAAAGTCAATGGCCCTCTATCGTCCACCCAAGCTAAAGCCAAAAGCCAATGGCCCTCTTTCGTAACCATTAGAAATTTTTTTATAGTAGGCATCTATTATTTGTTTCATCTTATTATGCATGTGAGTGTTACCATTCTTTATCCTCCCTTCTATCATAGCTTGTAGAAGTAAAAAAAAAAATACAAATCTCAAATTCGAAGAGGACCATGGTACCCGTGAAATCATAATTTGTCTTTTCATGACTCTCTTGCTAAGTAGTTGTGAAAGAAAACAAAGAAAACAAAACGTGAAATTTACTATTGTCAAACACTATTTATTTAATAATGTGCAGCTAATGTAAATAAAACAAATTAAAAAGAAAATATTATATATATCCCATGAAATTCAAACGTAGTGGAAGAAATAAAGAAAACAACTCATTACTGCTCTCAAAAAGGGCTTCTTTCTTTTCTTTTCTTTGTTCATTTATTTATTCTTTCATTTTTTTTTTCTCTCCTATTCCTAACTTATACCTTGAAGAAGATGAGGATACTTTTGTCAAGATAAAATATTGGTAGATGTGGCAAATGACACGATTCATCTAATAAGTAAAAATGGAGCTTACATTATCCTAATCAACATCCCGTAAGCAGTTAATGGGCCAAAAACACTGAAATGCACTCATTATTTAAAGTTTAGACACTTGATTATAAAAACAAAAAAACAAAAAAGAAGAGACACTCAAATAAAAAAATTGAAAAGTTCGGACATCAAATTTACAATTTTTCCTTTCTTTTATATATATAATCTTGGAATTTTAGCCAATTTTTAAAATCTTGATAAAAATGTCTCAATTTGCCAAATCTATAGTAAATATAGTCCAAAATTAATTTTGGTCAAAATTGAATATGGAGATGCTGACGTGGCATCTTAGGTGGCAATATGACAATATTAATGTGAGGCTTATTGCTATATAAACTACAAATTTGCATTAAAAAGGTCAAATATTTTGGATATGTAGCAATTTTGTCCCAAATTTTTAATTTTAATATAAATATTTTAATTTTTCTAAATATATTTACATTTTATATTTAAATTATTTATTATAATAATATTTTTAAAAAGAGCTAATATTTAGATCATTTGATTTTTTGTTAATCAAAATTTTTTTTATTTTATTATAAAATACTTCCTTTATAATATAAGAGAATGGAAAATTTTTATTTTTATTTTTATCATACCTGCATAAAATTTTCATCACCAATTGCCAACATTCCTCACTTGCAAGGAGTTGTTGCTCATTAGGTTAATTTTTCGTTACCGATACTTATTTATAAATTCATTTTTATTTAAATTTTTTTTTTAGTTCACAGTTTACTGAAAATAAGTTTTTTTTTTATCATTTTTAAACAGTTTCACCGGTTGAATAAATTTGATGGTGTTCCCTATGAATTATTTTTGAGGTGGGCATATGTATATAACAAGACTGACATTTTTATGAAGTAAATAATCTTATCATATAAAATTGTTATATTTTAATGAAACAAAGTTTAATTACACAATTTCGATAATTTTTTTGAATTTGAAATAAAAAATATTTTTATTAAGTTATATGTTTGTGATGAAATAGGAATTAGAAGAGAGAGTAAAGGTACGGAAGAGTTAGAGAAGAAGGTTAAAAAAGGATTAAATAATTAAAATATAAAATATTAATATATATATATATTTAATTTTAATAATACTTTTAGTTACATGTATGTAAATATTATTTTATTTTGAAATAATTTATTAATTAAAAATTAAAAATTAGATCAATGTATTTTAATGTTAAATGTATATTGTGTTGGCCTTAGCAATAATCAATCTTAATTTTGATTTTAACAAACTTAATTTTGAGCATTTAATGTGTTTGTTTAAGTGTGATTATAAGCATAGGTACAATATTACTCCGAATGAAAGCCAAGTTGAATAGTAAGTTGCGACTGAAGCACTGCTTCTATGGTGACAGAAAGCCAAGTTGGTAAGCTGCGACCGAAGCACCGGTTTTATGGTGATAAAAAGTCAAGCTAAATAGTAAGGTGCGATTAAAGCTTTGCTTCTATGGTGACGGCCCAACAGACATATTTTTGAATTTAAAAAAGAGACGTTGGAGAACAGTAGGCTGCGACTGAAGCTCTGCTTCTATGTTGACAGCCCAACGGACATATTTTTGAATTTAAGAAAAGAGATGTTGGAGACATATTCAATGACTCCAACAGCCATATTTTTTAAGTTTAATCTATATTTGTGTGCTCTAGAGTTGTGATAAACAAGAACATACATTATATTACTCTTTGATTAGCAAAAACTCTATAAGTATTCATTAAGCTTCATTTTTCTTTCTATCAATATTCATTGTATTGATTAACTCTTGTGAGAGTTGGTTGTGTGATAGAAATAGGACTTCATCTTCATCTAATTCTTGGGGTATATTAGAAGGGAAGTGAGGTATATTTCTAAGTGGAATCGGTTTAAGTGTTTAGCCATTAAAACACTTGGGATCTAGTTTAACAATGAGCCTAGAAACTCTTATTTGTGAGGTTGAAAAAGTGAGCCTTAAACTCTTGTGTATCTTCAATCTTGTGAATAATATTGTGGTTGATTGAAAATTCTAACTTGGGGATAAGTTAGATGGAGACGTAGGATTATTGTTGAATCTGAACTCCTTAAATCTTTATGTTCATCATTCTTTCTTTTTTAATCTTTTTCAATTTTTGTTTATTCCTTAACTTTGGTTTTATTTTTCTAAAACCCTTCACTTACCTTGTTCACCCCCCCCCCCCCTCTAAGGCATTTTCATTTGGTATTAGAGCTTGAATTCTAGGAACTTCATTGTTAGAATACAAGATCATGGGAAGTGAAAATCAAAACATTTCTTCTCTAAGACCTTTCTTTGATGGTAGTGATTACCCTCATTGAAAGTTCAAAATGGAGCTCTATCTAGATTGTGATTCTATCAAACTTTGGGATATGGTCCGAAAAGGTTGGGAAGCACCTAAAGCTACAACTAATGGTGTGGTAATTGAGATTGATAGAGATGATTAGAGCACCATTCAACAAGAAATGAATCATAAAAATAAAAAGGCTATGATTACTCTAGTCTCTTCCATGTTAAGAGAAGAAGGAGGCAAGCTTTAATATTGCACTTTGGCCAAGAAAATGTAGGAAACCTTGGAAAATCATTATGAATGAAATGTTCAAGTAAGAAGCAAGAAGGTTCAACTCTACATGTATGAATATGAACTCTTCAAGATGAAGCCTCAAGAATCGATCACCAAAATGACAAATCACCTTAATGCTCTTGTTACCACCCTCAAGAAACTCGGTAAATATTTCACCAAAGAAGAAGTAAACAATAAGATTCTAAGAATCCTACCTAAAAAGGATTGGGAACTCGAGTTACTTTAATTGAGGAAGCTCAAGACCTTGCTACTCTTTCAACCGTCGTGCTTATTGGAAAGCTTCTCACACCCATGAGCTTACAATAAAGCAAAAAGGTGAAGAGCAAGAAGAGAAGGAAGAGAAGAAAAAGAGCATTGCACTAAAAGCTTCACAAAATGATTGTGAAGAAAAAAACCTTGAAGATTCTAGTGATGAAGATAGTGAGATTGCTATGCTCACTAGAAACTTCAAGAAGTTCTTGAGAAAATAACATACCTCAAGAACAAGAGACTTTAACAAGAAGTATGAAGGAGAAGGTAAGAAGAAAACCAAAGAAGTTACTTGCTACGGATGTAAGAAACCGGGTCACATCCGAATTGAGTGCCCCAAACTCAAGTTCAAGAAAAAAGGAGCAAAGGATAGGAAGAAGGCCTTCAAAGCTACTTGGGATGACTCCTCCGAATCCGAAAGAGAAGAGGAACAACAAGAAGTTGCCAACCTTTGCTTCATGGCTCTTGAAGATGAAAAAGAGGTACCATCTATTTCTAACTCCTCTTGTGATTGTGAATATGATGATGATGATGATGAGAGCTCTATTGCTAGTAAACATATGGTTAAATGCAAAAGCTTACTTGCTAAGAAGAAACATTATAAGCATAAGTTAACTAGTTTAACCAAGGAATTTGAAAATTTAAAAATCAAATTTTATAAATTAGTTAAATCAAATGATTGAACTTGCTAATGGTTTGAAAAACTTAAATTCCTTGGAAGATCAACTAAAGAAAGCAAATGATGAAAATAAAAAACTTTCTAAGGAGGTCTTAGAGTTAAAGAATTCCATTTCTAAACTCATGAAGGGAAAAGAAAATTTGAACAATATTCTTGACTCTCAAAAAGTCCATAGAGATATTCATGGAATTGGATATACAAATGAAATGGCTTCCCCATCATCATCACATATCAATTTGGTTAAAGCATATAATTCCACGCCTTTTACCTCCAAAAATGAGGCTCAAGATTTCAAAGCTAAGAGGTCACAAGTGTCAAATAATAGGGGAAGGTCTCATAAGACTCAACCTCCATTGATATAAAGAGGTAAGGCTCAAACTAGAGCATCACAACCTAGACATGCTTATATATACACTACACACAATCAAAATAGGCATGCTTCACAACACAATGCACATAAACATATTGCACAAACCTATCAAAATACACATTATCATTGTCAATGTATGTATCGCACTATGACTCAAAAGAGTTATAGAAAGCACTCACTACCACAACGCACAAAACATGATTCATATACTAGGAAAGCATATCATCTTAGGAAAAATAAATTTGCAAATCTTGAATGTTTTTATTGCATGACCAAAGGTCACTTTAACAATATGTGCTTTTATAGAAGATTACACTTAAACTTGCTTCCTTTGGATTACCTTAAGACTAACCAAACTAGGCCAAGAAAGGTTTGGAATCAAAAGAATGTGTAAATTGTGTTTTGTAGGTATGCTTGAAATCCACAAGAATAAAAAGTAAATGGTATCTTGATAGTGGATTTTTAAGACACATAATGGGAGAAAAAGAGCAATTCAACAAGCTTGATGCTAAGGATGGAGGACATGTTACTTTCGAGGACAATGCAAAAGGAAATACTATTGGCATTGGAGAAATCGGTAATCCTCAATTCTTAACTATACATCATGTATTGTTTATTGATGGTCTTAAACACAATTTGCTTAGTATAAGTCAATTATGTGATATGGGAAATAAAGTCACTTTCTATCCTAAAAATTGCTTTGTTAGTAGTTTTGATGAAGACAAAGTAATTTTTAGTGGAGAAAGAGTAGATAATGTCTATTTTATTGATTTGAATAAAATTGATAACAAATATATTAAATGCTTGATACCTATTTCCCATGACACATGGACATGGCATAGAAGGTTAGGACATGCAAACTTTAAGCTTTTAAATGATCTTTGTAAGCATGAACTTGTGATTAGTTTACCGAAACTTGAATTCACTAAGGATAAACCTTGTGATGCTTGTCAAAAAGGAAAACAACCTAAGTCCTCATTTAAGGTCAAGAATGTAGTGTCAACCTTTAGGTTACTTGAACTTATACATATGGATTTGTTTGGTCTAACTAGAGTTGCTAGTCTCGGTGGAATGCACTATGCATATGTATTGGTTGATGACTACTCTAGATTTACTTGGGTGTGTTTCCTTGCTCATAAGAATGATGCTTTTTTTAAAGCTTTTAAAAATTTTGCAAAAAGAGTTAAAAATAAGGTTTTTGTATTACTTCTGTAACGCCCACCTAATGCATTTACATTTATATGCATATCATATAGATATGAGGAATGCATGAGATATCTGTGATAATAATTCCAATATTAAATAGGAGAAGATTATAAACGTTACAATTAAGTCCATAACAAAAATTAGGAAGTTAATGGTTTAAATTGATTAT